>JAODJX010000049.1:2237633-2267689 GCA_026776945.1 Isichthys henryi | reverse complement strand
TTTGCACTTTAACATGCTATTTGCACCCACTGTCTTTTGCACTTTAACATGCTATTTGCACCCACTGTCTTTTGCACCTTACTCTACTATTTGCACTTTCTGGTTAGACTCTGGTTGAACTACATTTCATTGTACAAGTACAACAACAATAAAGTTGAATCTAATCTAATCTATTTTCCCTTTTAGAGGCTAATATCATAATGTATCATGTTTCCAGAAGAATCACTTCCTCCTGTATTTGGGAAATCACGTGATGTGTCATTGATGGTTGCAAGAACCACCATGTGTTATTTATGTAGTGTAGAGCACTAATCCTGCATAATGCAAGTGCACATTGATCATGCCCACAATCCTACTTTTATGTGCTTAGATTAGATTATATCCTGGAGTACCTTGAACCACCAGGTCATTCCACCATTGTGTGCTGAGAGACACCACAGCGCCTCCTCCTGACGTGCTACGCCCCACCCCAGAAATAACACATCAGCAAGCACCCATCTTTGTAGTAATACAAGTCCAATGCTGTCTGTTATTAATTGCACATGTACCATCCACTAATTTACTTTTTCCTTAATATTTATTTAATCAATATTCCATTATATTATGTTTTTCGGGTTTCGGTTTGTGTACTTTTTGATTTGTTTGCACTGTGTTCACTTACTTGTATTTCATTTCCTCTCTTTGCATATAGTTCGTTTTGCACTAAATGTATCCTGATCTTTGCTCTATGTACCATGCTGCCATATGTACAATAATGTCCGACTTGGAATCAATTAAATGTATCTAATCTAATCGTTCATCATACAGTATGTGTTTAACTGCCTTGTGTAACATTAGGTTAGGTAGCTGGTATCTAGATGTGGAAGTCTTCACTGTATTAAAGTATTAAAACAGTATAACTAACTTCAAGAACATGTCAAATTCAAGTTCACAATGACTAAACTCAACATAGGGTTTATAGGAGGTTTATACGAGGTCGGTCTCAGCCTAGCCAGGCCATGTGAGAATACTTGGGTAACGTTGCTCACAACAGGTGCACAAGTTTGGACAACTGTAACGCACTGCTTCAAATACAGAGTTTACACTCTGTATAGTCATGTCTTTACTTAAAACTTGTTTGGCTCAGAGAAATCACCTCCTCACTATTGTTCATTGATCACACCGACGGCGTTTTCTGGAGCTAGTAATACGCCCTGTGCCCATTCTATAACGACAGTTATTCCCACTGTTGTCAGGCATCCACCTTCGTTTTGGAAGCACCGAGCTTAAACAAAGCACGCAGAAAGTTCATGACAAAGAGAATACAGTATTCACCCATCGTGGGCCAACAATGTCCCCGGCTCCTGCTGCAAAAAAGACCGAAAACAGAAACCGAAATAGGTTCGCAAAACTTACGTACACGCAAAACTTCCTTAAAAGCTGTATCAAACTGCCTAAAGCACTACAAACAACTAATTAAGACGCAGATATAATATGACAGGAGTTTTACAAATCAGGTTAATTTAGGACACAATGCATTATGAGGTGCTGTGGCAGCGCGACTGTACCTCTTTGGAAAGCTCGCAGGCAGCCGGGGAGGGACAGGGCCTGGCGTCCCCATCCTGAGCAGCACGCCGGCTCTCGTCCCTTCGGCTCGCGCTGGAGTCGGACGCGCACGTGTCTCCCTCGTCACCGACACCCCTGTTAACGTCCGCGGCGTCCGCGAGCGTCGGCGCGCCGCCGCGAGCTTCGCCGGACCCGGTGCTGTCAGAGCCCGAGGGGACCAGGTGCACCAGCCACGCGCTGAGCCGCGTGGGGAAGCACGGCGAGCCCAGAGCGCGCACCTCGTCCAGGAGTCTCCGGCTTGCGAAATAAGAGTCCAGATCAGGGCATTTCGGATGCAGGCTGTAGCCGTCCAGAGTATCCCGCAGATTGTGGACCGGCGTCTGCACGTAAGCCGAACTTTGTCCGACATTTGTTTCCAGTAGCGGCGACAGATAGCCGGTCAAGTACGTATCTAGCGTGACATCAACGCGAACTCCTATTAAACTTAAAAGGATTGTAAACTGGATGAGTCCTTCCGAAAAGTACTTCTTTAAGTACTGCATGATAAAAATCTGTTCGAAACCGAACGATAAATGAACACTACCTGTCAGCGCCTCTTTCCCTGAACAAAGAGCAACACTAAACAAAAGATCACGCTTCGTCAAGTCAAACAAAGAGATATCCCTAACCGGCAAAATCGTGTCTCAGCTTGGCACCGGCTTATGGGACACTATTAATTGCAACATTTTCAAAAACCTAGCAGTTTTCGGCCAGATTCTAAAATACATACGGGTGTCTGACGTCTCACCCGAACCAATAATGAAACTTACTTTCTTGTAATAAAAAATACAGATTTCATTAATCAACCCTCGCCGGCTACACCGAAGAGGAGGAGACTCAACATAGCATTTGCATAATCCTCAACCAGGACGCACGCTATGGGTGTAGTTTTATTTCTGTAACGGAAATCCATCGCTGTATTTTTTGATTGGCACACACATTACCATGTGATGTAAGGAAGCCAATCATGGGCCGAATTTATTAAACGTGGGTTCATACAAAATGTCACCCAACCCTACACAAGTTAGACCTTGTTTTAGGGTGTGACACTGTGAATATGTAGTTATACGCTCATGTTGTTGTGTAATATAATTGGTTTTGTTTGATTACCTTCCCACAGCTTTGCAGTGGCGACGTATAAATTTGTATTTTGAATTTGACTATTTGAAACGTGGGCGATGACCTTGTCATTGTCCTGAATGACTAAGATTACGTTTAATATTTTCCATCCATCCGTTTTACACAACCACACACCTTCCACACAGTCCTATTTGTATGTTAGTGTTAATTGTACGTTTGTTGTATATGTGTACGTCATTATCTTCACTATTTGCCATTTATTGTTCTCTAACGTCGTAAGTCTGCTGGGAGTTACACAAGCAAGTATTTCCTTGCACTTGTACAAATGACAAAAAGCTTTGGAATCCTTGTACTTCTTACCCAGTGCGGGGTGTTGTTGAGGATGAAGTTGATCCCATAATGCGGAGGAGATATCCTGGAGTCCCAGTCTTTGTTAGGGAACACACTTAGAGCGATTTGGAGACAAAATGGACCTGCATATTTTTGGATTGTGGTGAAAACTTCACACACATATTTGGTCCAGGAACTGATCACCCCTATCTTGGTGGTATAACCCCTGTACAGCAGTGATTTTTAATTCGAAGCTTATTATACAACATTGACAAATATAACAAATCAGGGCTGGTGGACGTAACGTTAAGGTTGGATTTACAGTCAGCTTTACTACACAGAATTGTTTGATGCAGAAATTTGCTTGGAATATCAGCATCTCATTTTTTGTTAAACAGATGATAACCTCTGAGTGCTAGAAATGTATTTGATGTTTAATCTAAACACTCTATGGATGGATTCTTCTTTTCACCAAGATGCTGCTTCTCTGGAGTGGGAAGCCAACAGTAAGAATTAACCCTTAATCACCAATAGACTCAAGTATTTCAGGGTGCCTGGATGCCGTCCCCCCTTCCCCCCCAGACACACACTAAACTGAATTACCATAATCAGAGTCTTTATTATTCACCAAATACCAGGTGTACAAGAATTTTCTCTTGATACGGGTGTCAACATAATATCAATCCAATAAAAAGCCACAGAAAAAAGATAAAAACAACAGATATATAAAGACATAAAATATACATAAACAAACTGCAAATAAAATGATGTGCAACATGATAAGTTAAAGTGCAAATATGGCATATTTGCATATGTGCACTGACTGCAATAGCTGCAACTAGTCACAGCAATAGTTATTGTTCTGTCAGGCTCATAAGCCTGAGCTCTACCTTCCAGGCAAAAAGGCTGTTTTGGCGAATTGACTCCGGTTTGTCCATCTCTTGAATCTCATACATACTCTGCAGAGGGCAGCCAATGGTCAGCAGGGCAGTTAAGACCATTTTCCAGCGGGCAGTGATCTTAATGGCATCATCAATAAGTCAATGCTCCTTAATGAAGCTGCAAGGGTCATTACACTACTCATGAGCTGATACCCAACAGCAACTGTCTTGTGATTATGAAGTAGTAAGCTTACACCTGGAGGGGAGATTACTTTGGGAAATGAATTTTCAGTTCTGTTTCAAAGTCCTTACTAATTCTTCTCAGGTTGTAACATTAATTGCAGAATGAAAACATTCAGTTAATATACAAGTACCTATGGATCAGCTATTTGAAATTTCTACTGGGGACTGGAGCCAGATAAGTGCCAACAAAACACAGAATACTGCCCCATTCATTTTAAAAAGGCCTATTCATATTTATTAAATTCCAGTTTTTCTTTGATTATAAAATTACTAAAGTAATCTATAACATGCAGCCTATTTTACTCATGGGTTACTACAATGAAATTCTTAATCATTGCAGAGTCTGCAGTGTTACATGAAAGAAGTATGAAAGGAGCAAAGGGTGGTTTAGGAGGAGTCAAGAATTCAGAAGCTTATTGTCATTTGTACAATTGCAAGCTTGCATTCCTCTATATAGACATAAACAAAATACAGGGATAATGAACAATACAGAAAATAACAGAACAGTGAGACCAATGATGTACATACAATATACAGTGTACAATACACATGCCGTATACGATATACAAAAACAGGCCTAAAAAAACGCAGAGGTTTCACTGGCAGTGCTTATAACGTAACAGTGGTGACTGGGATTATATTGCGAGTTGTCACCACTTTATCTTATTGCTGTTTGTAAGAGGCTGTTTCTGAATCTTGAAATATGGGTCCTTTTGAACCTGGGGCATCTTCTGGATGGACAAAAGAGGTTGTGCCGGATGGCTGGGGTCTGTCATTCTGCATTGCGCTTTTCTGAGAAGTAAATGTCCTGAAATGTCCTGAAGGTCGGGTTTGTTTTACTACTATCTGTAGTGTCTTGGGGTTCTGAGTAGCTGATATACTAGGATGGACTCCACAAGGCACCAGTAGATGGTGGGTAGTACTGCAGCTGACATCAGGACCTTCATCAGACATCTGAGGAAGTCAGTGTTTTTGGCTGTATTCCTTACAGCAATTTCTGCTTCTTCAGTCAATCTGACATCATCGGAGAGGATGACTCCAAGAGAATTAAAGTTGCTGACCTTCTCCACAGGAGCGCCTCCGATGTGGTTTAGATTGTGGTTTGTTACTTCCTTCCTGTAATCCACGACCAGCTCACTGGTATTGCTGACATTCAAGGAGAGGTTACTGTCCTGATGGCACTTCGTCAGGATCTACTCCCTGTAGGCCGTCTAATTGTTGTTGCTGATCACGCCTAAGATGTCGTCAGCAAACTTCACAATGGAGTTGGAGCTGTATCTGGTCACGCAGTCATAGTTCTACTAGAAGTACAGCAATGGGCTCCGCACACTACCCCAAGGAGTACCACTGTTGAATGTCAGGGTGTAAGAGGTCCTCTTGCCCGTTCTTACATGCTGTCGTCTGCCAGTAAGGAAGTCCAGGATCCTGATGCAAAGGGAACAACTGAATTCTTAGTCTAAGAGCTTGGAAGTGAGTCTAGAGGAGATGACTGTGTTGAATGCCGAGCTATAATCCACGAACAGCCTAGCATAACGGTTTTTCTCGCCCAGATGAGTCAGGCTGTCGCGGTATACACGGTGATTAATAATACAAAATCTGTCTATTTCGCCGATCACTACGACAGCACTTGATACTGTTCTCCGCAATAACTTTCCGATAATCGCTTCATTATAGAGTAACTGGGATGTGGTACAATAAGTACAGCGGTTAAGAGCGAGACACGCTGCCACCTTTCCTATAGGCGAACATCTGCCGTGACCTTCGACCCCGGTCTTCGTTGACCAATCAAATTGCGCCGTTCTCTAAAGCCAGAATTTCCACGTCGGCAAATCGCAGCTGCAAGAATGATAAAGTTGAAGTGTTGCGATTGTAAGTCGCGCAGGTAAAGCCGCACAGCCTTCTACTTTAGCTGTTCCTCTTTGAAATCGTTTTATAGAAAACAATTCAGAAACTTGGTAAGGTTATAAAGAATACAACGTGGGGAATCGAGCTGTGTGTCTTCGAATACTGGTAGTAATTTGTACACTCTTAAGACCCATTTTGACAATTCTGACGCTTCACAATTTACATTGATTGTGTGCATGTTTTGCGTTTTATAAAAGTGGCGATGATTGTGTATTGTTTTTGCAACTACGTTTAAACTAGAGGAACAGTATTAAATTTTTTATTTGGCTGCTAGCATATGATCTAACATATGGTCAGTAGATGGAATGACGTGTCATTCTGTAACACCTGTGTTCCTGCTCTCGTATGAAAATGCTTTGCTTTGCATTGTAATTTTTTCTATATAACGCCTTTTTTTTGCAAGGTACGACTCAGCGCTGCGAAATAAACGAGAGAGCATTTGTTTTTGAAAGTAAAGTTCTGTAACACGTGGACTCTGAATATAATAGAAGTCAGTGCACTACAGAACTTTGTTTTCAGAGATTATTGTCCCTGATTTTCTAAGACTGGTGGTGGATTTCCTACAGACGCAGACTTATCATCAGTGGAGGTCGCATTCTTTACCCTTACTATTTTCCAACAACTTAAATAACATTCATTCATATTCAGTTGTATGTTTGATTATTGTATTCATTTTGTGATATTTTTTTCTCCCCAAAAGTAAATTTGATGAAAGTAGTCTTCTCTGTGAAATATTATTGCTATCCATCTGTGTTGTGGTTGTCTGAGCAATTTTCGGTGCTCGTTCTGATTGTTACTTTCAAGATAACTGGAATGTTAAATCACACGAACCAAGGATTTACAGATAATGTATCTCATTGTAAAGTTTTTGTGTACAATTTCAATGCAAATGTAAGCACAATTCATATATTTCAAACAAGTGTTATTTTAGATACGTTTGCATTATTAAGAAGTCACTGTATTTTACTTTACGGATTGAAAGAGTTGACCTCAAAAATTGTGAGTTGACGCCACCTGCTGACCCAAAGCCATATTACATACGTACTGCAAATACTTCACATCGGTGGGGGAGATGTGTTTCCTTAATCTGTCCTTTGCCTTTATTCTCAATGTCTACCTTGTTTATCTTTATGCGCCACCCGGTGGTAGAGCGCCAAGGCTGGCAGAGCACTCCTTGAAGGAGTATCGCCATATTTTTATTTCTCGTTATTAGTAGGCTAAGAATGTTAATTTGGATTTCTCAAGAATCGCGTGCCTTACAAAAACGCGTGCCTTTATAATAAGCAGTTCATTTTACCTCAGCTTTGTAGAACAGACTCAGATGCCCTGTGACTTCGATCTAAATAAATGGGTATAGAAGGTAGACGGTTAGATAATATCACTAGGATTCAAAGTCGTCAAAATGCGTTATTCCATTTTGCAGTAAAATTAATAACACATTAATACATTATTACTTGTTACCTGCGACAATCAGCCTCATCCTGTCAACCTTACTGGTCACCTGTCACAGTAATTCGCACGTCCCCTCAATATTCAGATGTGTTCCCCCTCCAGTATATATTTTAATTACGGCCTTGGTCGCCCCCCAAAGGTAATTCCATGGCTACAGCCCTGGATCTGTGGGGCTTCTAGCTGGTTGGATGAGATATCTATGCCTTGTCCTGTTAAATATGACCATTTTGTCGTTTCTTGTGCTGCACTACACTCCAAAAAAAATCCTCGTATGTTAAAGTATCTGGCGATAATTCAAACATTCTGATTGTGATATTCGGTTGCAAGCTTGTTGGTACTTACACTGACATAGTACTTCTGAATTCTTACTCAGCTCTTTTCCTTGTGTGTGTGTGTATAAAACAAACAAACAAAAAAAATCACTTTCTCAACGGAGTATTCGGCTAGATAGTACTCATAGCCTGGGTCCTTATTGAGCTAGCATCGGAAAAATTCATCGCAGAGTCTCAAAGCACTTATGTAAGTCGCACTGGCTAAGGGCGTCTGCTAAATACTGTAAATGTAAATGTACTTACACCGTATAAACATTTACTGTTAAATAAACATGGGAGTTTATAAAACTGCTAGTTTATTAACGAGCCATTTAAAAACGTGTCCCCTTGCTCACTAACAAATTTACACAAAGTATGAACAATTCAGAGAGATCCAGATGCACACCTGTCCCATAGCGTGTTGGCTGCCATGGGCTCCTGAATTGGGCAGATGAAAAATGAATAGACTCTAGCTCCCCCTGCAGGTGTAGAAATAAATGGCATGTATTTACTACTTTTTTTAAACTGGAAAAAAATCAGTAAATGAAAAAAAATCGTATAATTATCATTATTAATATTAGACTTTTTCTTTAAATAATTCAGTGGCTCTCCTTTTCATTGTTTCTGCTGATAGAGTGATTTATTTAGCTCTTAGAAACATCTACTTCTATGACTTAATCAGTACATTTTAAAGGCAAACGTTTTCCTCGGCCTTATTGTATTTTTAGTATGTTTCACGACAGTCAAAGAACGCAATTCTACTTTCCGTTTTTAACAGTTATCCCTGCTGACATTTTCCGTTCATTTTAATATATAACCACGTGTTCCGTAGCAACATTTATGGGTACCACACAAGAAACTGGATTTTGGTTGACAGAACGGACAGGATGGGCGGAAAAATATGCGGGCATAGCTTAAAATAATTAACAATTTCAGTAACGTATTAAATGGGATAGAAACTGAATATAACAACTGAACAAGCGGTTCAAACTGTACATCCCGATTCTGAATGGAATTTGAGTGGAAATGTATTTCCTGAAGACGAAACGCATTTTTACAAAATAGTGGGTTGTTGCACGTTTTATGTCTTTGGTTTGCTATATTTCGCTGTTACAGTAATAAGTGAAAACGATTATTAAAAAGCAGTATTCATAAAACCATAATACTGAACATCTGCTTATATCTAAAAATGATATAAACACTATGATTGTCACTGTAAACCTGGATTGGCGAGGTTCATTCAATGGACATACACGAACAAAAAAGCAATATACTTACCTTTCTTAATTTTATTCTTGTTGAGTAATTATCTTCATGAAATTATAACATTGCGGCAAAATCCTCATAATCCATTCCACATTCAACCTTGTTCAAAGGGCTAGGCAAATTATAAAATATAATTTGCGCTTCTTTTGACAATTAATTTACAATATTATTTGCATATTCTTTACATATTTGGTCCTTCTGCATGGATATTCAAATTATTCAATAAAACTGTCCTATAAAATAAACCGAGCCGTTCTATTGGTTCGAAACTGAAACCACTTCCTACTTTCATCCCGAAAGCACCGCCCAAATGTGAATTTGCATGAAATTCTTTCGATTGGTAAGTAGTTTCATACCTTGGGCGTGAATGTACCATATATGGAGAATGACGTAACCTATACGTGTGCCTTTATTTGACCTCCACTGAAATACTATTGGTGAAGACTTCACGCAATACATGCACGGCGATTCGTCGGTGTGCATGTGCCTCAAATGAGGGCGTGTAATAGGTTTATTTCCATTGGTTCCCCACTATGGAATTTACTGAGTAAAATCTGTCGCTTCGCACGTTTTAACCATTTCGTTTCTATTACGTAAATGATTAAATCAGTACTACTATTTTAAAAGCAATTCATTTAGCCATTCCAGCCGTGAATAACTTGATGACAAAAACATAAAATAATATATTGTTTAAAGTAGCATTTAAAATGGTTGGTTATTTTAGAATTACTTAATGAACAATCGAATTTAAATTAAAAGAACCGTTTTAGCTATTAATTCATTGGATAATAATTGATGCATGGATTAGATTTGAATCTATGTCAACAGATGTCTTTAACCTGGAATTATATTCATAAAATTGTTGTAGTCATTAAATACCATAAATCGGTTAACTTAAAAATTTAACAATACTTAAATTATAATAAAATTAATAACTGTATATTATGTAATTGCAGATTTCTATAACTTAATATTTTGAGTAGCAGTCAACTGATATCAGTGTTTGATATTTGTGTTTACGGTGACTTCTGAATTTCAAAGTTTAAAACTAGTTTATTATCTCATTTGATGTGCAATATATTACATTTATATATCAAGTTTGATTTAAATTATGTCATACATTGACAAATAACCTATTCGCTATAATTAGAGCTTAATTATTTTACTTTGAAAATGAAGCTGTTAGGTATCAAGTTATCACAAATTATATCGTGTTTTAACCCTTTCACATCACAATGTCTGATCTCACAGGAAGCAATTTTTCAGAGTTACCACAGTAATTAAGAACGATGTCATGCACGAGGGCAGGAGATATATTATACAGGCAGTGTGGTTTCTTAATTCGCAGATTTTGCGTTTAAGACATAGATTTTTACATGTAGTTCATCTATCTATCTATCTATCTATCTATCTATCTATCTATCTATCTATCTATCTATCTATCTATCTATCTATCTATCTTTCTCTCTCTATACACACACACACACACCATCATGTATTCAAATGTAACTTAAGACAACAGTTTACATTCTGAATTCTTGGCCATACTCTCTGACTCGGTCACACACCGCGCGCACACAGGAAAGCGATTCTTTCCACATGAAAACAAATGGTTCCGTTGTTTCCCCATGATGTCGTCTCTGTCGCGTGGGTTAGAAAAAAAGTCATGGCAGTTTTACAAATGAACTCCCAAAAATAACAACAGTCTCGAGTGCTAACTGCACGATCAAGTTTAAAGTCCTGTAGTTGTCGTTATCCGGACAGCCTTTCAACATATGTAAAGAATAATCCTTGTAAGTAGATCTAAAGCCAGCAGCAGGGCATTTATTAATCCACGAGTATTTTCATAACGATACAAAGAGCATTTAAATCAAATTCATGACGCTCTGGACAGATTTATTATGATCTGGCCTTTAAATCATTAGAGAAGTCCTTCCCATATAATTAAAAAGTGATTGGTCAACGGCACCGTGACGTCCTTAAACAGGCAGATCATGAGGGAGCATGCGCGTGAACTTGGACAGTGCCGCAAAGAATAGTGGGATTTCATCCTGGCAAGTTGTTTGGAGGAAGTAGTATTCAGTCTTGCGCCTAAGTTTGAGCTGCGCAGTAGGCAGCGCTTTAAGACGTGTTTTGACAAACCACGAAAAATTGATTTAACTTTGGTGAAAATGTGCTGTATTTAACAACAGTTTACACAGCTTCAGTCTCATTACATGTATTTAAAATGAATTCATTTGGATTTCCATTTTAAATTTAAACACTACCTAATACAATTTTATTTTTGTGATTTAATTGTCTTACAATATATTGGAAATGCCCTTTAGGTATACTTAAATAAGATGTAATAGGCATACATAAAATGAGTGTCACTGGAATCTAACGTATATAGATAACGATAAATATAGACTGATAAATTGCCTATTAATGTCTGTGCATTTTTTGGAATTAATTGCAACTGAATTTGATTTAAATATACAATTTATTATGTATAAAATTGCGGAAGCCAAAATTAAGCTGATAATTACAACATTTTATTTTTTAATGTTCTGTGTGCAAAATGTTTTAAATATGACACAATATTACGCTACTTGTTTTGTGAATATTTTTTTATACTTGTTATTTTCATTTAGGAAGTTTTGTATAATGATATGAAATGTAATTTACAGTTTTGAACATAATTATATTAGATGATCAGATATAGGCCCAGGCTCACATTAAACCTCAGATATACGTATTTTACATTTTAAATTTGGTTTATGATGTATTAAGTGAAATATTCTTTTTTACAAATATTTACTTATTGCACAATAATATATAAATGAAATGTAAAATTAATCTAACTGAAATAGTGAATTTTCAAATAATTCAGATAAACATTTTATTATTAAAGCGAGAGAAAATTTCTAGTGCGCTTTGGGCTACGGAGATCTTCACTCCTGAGCTTCCAACGTCCAACTACTACACCTCCTCGCGAAAATCTCTACGGAGATTTGATTGACAGTTCAATTGTATCCAATCAAATTGTAGGTCGGAAAACCAGCGATTTGGTTGGTATTTTCTTGTAACGTCACAGATAAATTTAGCCAATCGAGTCCTTGTATATAAATTACGAAAATTACGTACTTCTAATTTATTTGACTTGTTGGCGCCCCGCAGCGGACACACTTGGATATAATGTTAAGAGGAATTTCGTTTTTTCCAATAATTAATTGTTTTTCAATTGTTTCTCTATGTTTTTCATTCTATACAGTTTAGCAGACTACCTAAGTTGTGCGTTCAGCTTTTTTATAGAAAGCCCTCTTCATAACTTCTTTTTTTTTTGTAAAATCATGGATTTTTTGTAAAGTCATAGATTTTTTTCCCCCAAGACTCTTATTTTTATGTATTTCTGTATTTGGGAGTATTTAGTGCAGTAAACATAGAACTACATGTTTGCAAATGGTTCAGTTAAAACGTTTCTGGTATTGAGAAAATAATTCAACCAAATGGTGTCTGCCTATACCAATGTTGTCCACTAGGCGGTACTGCCCACTAATTTTGAGAGTTAAATGAGTCCGCAGATGTTCTACACTTTTTGCAATCGGATTTAATACATATGGTCATGTCCGGACTATCATAAAAATATATTTTTTATTCAGTTAATGGTTTAAGAGTAGCTCATTTGTTGAATTTGGGTTTATTACGACTGCTACAAACCTACGCTGATTTCTTAACCTTTTATTTACAAAATCCTTTAAAATGTGCAATTTGTTTCACTTAGTTCAAAAGAAAACCTTTGTCCAGTTTCAGTCAATAATCCTTAATGATTACACATTTTATTTTAGTATCGATTGTAGTTAATTTTACATTACATTTTATATCATCTCCATACAACTTGTCTAAGTTACTATATACTTTTTAATAAATTATTGAATTAAATCCTTTCTCACTTATTTTCACTGCCCACAAGACAAAGGTGTGAGGAATATTTATGGATCACATTCAGTGTCAGTTGAAAATATGATAATATAACAACATGAACCTCTTTGATACGCATGGTGTACATCGGTGAAATTATTGCCTCCTTATAACCATTAAGTTTGTCGATACAACAGACACAACTCCATAAAGTACCATTTATTACAATTTTTACTTGGTCATACTAACATACATCGACGGTTTGTATCTTACTGATGTTACATTGATTTGAGAATGGAAATGCTGCAATCAATGGACTCTGAATTTCCTTTTTTTGTCATCTTTGCACGAGGAATCTTAAAATAAAACTAGCCTGTATGACAAATGCTTGATTTATATGTCGCTGTGGTGTAGTGCTGTTGCTTATGTCTGGAAAGACAGCCAGGTGCCTGCAAATGAGCTCAGTGAGAAAAAAGGGGCTTTTAAATGTTCCATTAACAAAGAATTTCTTTCAAGCAAAGCTATACTTTGCACACGCTGAGGTGTAGCGGCATTGGGCGATAATGATTTCCTAGCTGTAAATGATTTTTAATTATTAGGCCCACACCTGGTGCCATTTATTTAATCTTAAATCTATAACTGAAACTGTAACACATTTAGAAATAATGAGGACTTTTAAAAATGTGTGCAGTCATCCAATGGGAATATGACTGCTATTTTTATATATTTACAGGCTTGAATAAAGGAATCAAAACGTAATGAACAGTCACTTTATTTCGAATTTAGAAGAGTTGTGTTTAAAGTTTTTTACATTTTTAAGAGTTGCATACAATTCAGCCGTAATCACATGTCATTTTCCAGAGTTATTATAACTCTTGTTGTAGCGCTGACCTTACAGATGACATGCTGGGCCTGTAAATTGTGCCGGAGCTAAAGTGGTCGCACATGCCTCCCTGTGGCGGGTGCACACAGGTAAACTATAATGGTATATTCATCAGTCCCACTGCTTTTCCCAAAAGTGCCCTCAGCTGCCGCCATACACCGAAAGTGACTGATTTGCGGTTTGAGGGCTTGCTCAATGTGCGATGAAATGCTGAGGATGGAAAAGGTTTGCTGGTCCAGTGTCGGACTCTCCCCCCCCGGCCCCCTCTCCTGCCGTGTGGGTTTTGGCTGAGCCGTTCCCCGGTGGCAGGGAGAGGCAGAGCAGGCCGGGCGGCGAGGAGGTCAGCTCTCTGAGGTGCTGACAGAATGTCATTCTGCCGAAACGGAGGCCGCGGATTTCATGTCGGACTCCAAGATGGCCGCCTTGATAAACATGTCTGCTCTCAGCGGCTGGCAGCAACTCTTTGTGGAAAAGAAAACAAAAACGGTTACACAAACAAAGAAAATGGCACGAATATTGCAGGGTAACCTAACCTGCGATGATGACCTGAATCCTGTGGAATGATTTTAATTGTACACACCCACTCCCAGGATTAGCGCAGCCGGGTGTGGAACTGCAGAAAATGCACGGTATGGTCAGAAAAGGGCGGCCCTGGCCCTTGGTCACATGTTCACACACTGACCTGCCGTCCTCCTATGTAACTGGGTCACATTGCTATGATGTCATCCTTCCTGACAGACTGGCATTAAAGCATATGAAAGGTTTCACACGATTGCCACAGTGTGCGCCCATATCGAAAATCAATGCGTCAAGTGACGAAAACAGGTGAAGCTTTAACATTGTTCATTAACTAGCTATTAAATCACGCAATACGGAAAATGCTGCTCCTTCAGTTCTGGATCATATGTCTTTGGGCTTTTTGTAATTTAATTTCTCCTGTAGGGTGTAGGTTCCAGCCACTCCTTACTGATGAAACAACTGCAGTATTCGATTAGGATGCAAAATAGGTAACCGGTTTAAGCAACCAGGTGAATAAATAAGCAGTGTCGTGGAAGCAAGGCGCTGCGGGCAAGTTTTTGATGCATAGACCGGCATATGAGGCACTGGCTGTGATCGGAAGGTTGCTGGTTCTAATCCCAGGTTCAGCAGAGTGATTTCACCACTGGACCCTTGAGCGAGGCCCTTAACCCCCAGCCGCTCCAGGGACAGACTGACCCTACGTTCTCAAAAAATATGTGTCACTTTGGATAAAAATGTCTGGTGAATGAATAAAATGTAAAGTATATGAAGGGGAGGGCAGGGTTGCTGATGCTGGGACCCTCGCGCGTGACACTCAGAGCTTTCACAGCGGCTGGTGGGGGAGGGGGAGTGAAGCCTGTCCGCGGTGTGGCACCAGGAATCCCATGGCCACCCAGAGGACAAGCGGGACTGGGACTGGGACAGGAGCCAGCTGTGGCTCCAGGGTGGCAAGACTGTGAGCCTCTTGCTGTTACCGAGGTCACGATGGCGATGACGTGCGAGCAGTGGGTTCCGCCGCATTGGAACGTGGAGAACATCCAGCCAAATGAATGGGCAAGGAACAGATGATGCATTCCGGTAGGTCGTTCTGGTTAAAGTGCAGGCTAATGCGCTTAATGGTTTAGTTTTAGTGACAGCAGAGGCCTGCAGATGCATTATTCATTTTCACAAGTTCAGCGATTATCTGGAGAGCTGGTTCAAAGGTTTGTGTTACGTATATGTCAGCAAGCATGCGTATGCTGCGGGGAGCCGAACAGTATTAGTATTATGCTGTATATCACTGATTATCCCCTCTGTCTCTGATCATCATCTACCCAACAGCATGAAGGGAAGCAGGAATGACTAACCGGTAGAGGATTACTAGAAGCTCTCCTTTGATTAAAGTGGAATCCGTCATTATAGCTGGTTCTGGGTGTTTTCAACCGAGTCAGAGCTGCGATACAGGATGTTTATACTATCCTTGACCAAGCAGACATAAAACAAGTTGTTGCGAAGGTTTGGTCTGAGCGTGCACACTCAATCCCCGCCGAAGTCTTGCCAGGTGTTCCCCTGACCCTGATCACCATGGTTACCATACTGCCGCACATTTTATGGAATAGCCTGAAGATGCTGACTCACCGCGTAGCGTCTGTATATATGCATATTCTGTCTTTGTTTACTTGTACGCATGGAATGTTAATCTGACTATTGTTTTGTTATTGATCTACTGCAGATAAGTTATGGGCTGTTTCTCCCATGTCCACGATTTACCATATATGGCCCTTTAAATGTACCCTCTAACCTAAGCGGTGTAGTTCTAAGTGTGGAATTAAAAGATTTGTGGTCCCCAAACTGCCTGTGATCACATGACTTCCGTGCCCGTGATTGCAAAATAGGTGAACTATGATCTTTTTTGGCGTTAGAAATGAGGATAATAATCAACACCGGCCCTTAAAGAAGTCATTGACAGAGATGTATGAATACATCAGAGTTTTTTCCTTTAGGGTGAGCGCAGTTCAGGTCAAGGTTCAAAAAGAATTTCTTCAGCCAACGACCTGATCCCTAATGGCTGACAGATGTTTATGTAATCTCAGTGGTCCTCTGTTAGAAGTGAAAACGCAGACTTTCTCGCAATAATTCTGTAAGGTTTTGTTGGGGTGGGGTGGGGGTGGGGGGGCGCGTTCCCTGCCCCATCCAAGTGAATGTATTCTTTACAGAGAGAGGTGCACACCCTCGCTGGCAGCCAGGCGCGTCCAGATGGCCGGCCGGCCGGACTGTGTCGACGGGAACTGGGACTGACTGGGATCTATTGACGGCGGTAGATTCCTCCGCAGACCCACCGATTCTCGGGTTACAAAAAGACATTCCCCGCTCGTGTCCACGGTGTTATTTTTGTCATACCGTGAGCAGTCAGCCAAAATTTGCTTTAGAGCTTTTAATGAGACCTTTTACGCGTTCAGATGTTCATCACGGGTCAGGGTAAATTTTACAATATGGCTTTATTGAGCAATATTCTGCTTTTAATAAAATACACTCAAAGGGAGTTTTAATTCCTGGTAGCTTTTCTGCACTTCATATATATATATATATATATATGAAGTTTAATATAATATAGGCCTATATATATAATTACAATGGGAACTGGAACATGTGTGATGATTATTATTATTAACTAGTAGTAGTACAATTATTGTTATTGTGGTTGCTATTAATAATATTACAAAGAAGAAGAAGAAGGACAATTGCTGAATTATTAACTTAGGTCTGTCGTAAGTGTCTGACTGGGTACAACCATCTAGAAACGCATTTTGCCTTTTGGGTAATTTTCCACGTTATTTTGTAAAAGGGTGACAGCAAGTCTAGTTACGTCCAATTACTGTGGCCCTGAAGTGGAACAGAATTTAGCAAATACGTATATTAATAGTGAAAACCAGTGAGTTGCCATGCTTGACTGAGTAAGAACAGTTTTACCAGTCTGTGAAATGCCCAGTTAAACAGTCACTTCGTGTTGGTTTTCCAGAATGAGTATTTTTTATTGCACACTGAGACCATACAGAAATCTTAAAATTTCTAATTGCAAAACAAAATTAAATAAACAAAACGGAGGCTTGAAAAGTGGATCTTGTCTCTGTGTGTATGTTAGTTACTGTACATTAACAGTAGTTGCTTATATGCGTCACAGAAAAGAATATGTCATCTTACCGAAAAGCACCATGAAGACATAAACACTAATACTGCTAAGTGTCACGTTCTCGGGTTTTAATTAGCGTAACTTTTATAGATAGCTGGTGATTGTGAAGGGCTATTTACTCTGTAGACACATAACAAGCAGAGAATTCTGCTTAATTCCTCTGGAAGATTAGAACTTGTGTCATAAGATTTGGATTTTACATAGAGACAGATTATAAAACAAAACTATTCGTGGAGTATGCCGAAATTGCAACAATTAACCGGTTTAATATTTGCACATGGCTCGATACATGCAAAAAACAAGGTTATGTTAGAATATATTTAGAACAGGTTGCCAGATTTTTTATTGAAATTTGTTTACAGATTTGTAATATTTTAGCTGTGTTTTATTATTCTGCGTCGTACATATAGACTATAGATTACATTTAGTATTGACAAACTACAGTGAAAGCAATTTTAAAATGTTATGCAAAATGAATAATGGAAAAACAGAGAAAGATAATGGCAGATAGTCCTGCATGTACTGTGCAGTTGTGTCTTCATTATGCTTCACAAAGTAATAGCTTTTCTAAAGAAAAAAAACAACAAAAAAAGTTTTTAAATGTAAGCACATTTTAGAGACTAAAGTTAGATTAAACTACTGATTGAAAATAGAACAAACTTAGTATTTTTGTTTAGGCCTATGTGAAAGTATACAATCAGAAATAAGAAAAATAAAGGCAAGAAACAGATTTCATGGCTGCAATCTGTCTATTTTTCATGTTTTCCATGTAAAAGGAATAAATTTTTACAAGGTTTGTTTTCAGCAACAAAAATGAGGGACATTTATCTTTTAGCAAAAGTAAAAATTATTTTTTTGCTCCATTTGTCTCCTTCTGAAACACATCTGATGCTGTGACGGTCGTATCTTTTGCCTCCAAAATTCAGCGTTAATGATCAGTACCTCCTTTGGTTTAGGTTTTTTAGTGACCCGGTCACTCACACTAATATCCGTGGCAGGCAGATACCGGTGCTCGTGTTATGGGCGGGGGAGGGCAGGAGCGTCTAGCTCACGCACACGCGAAAGTTATCGTCCGGACAGATGGGGCCAACGTGGAGCAGGGCTTGGGGTTCGTGCCGTTTTCGCAACTCCCGGCACGCTTACGAAAACTTTTTTTCCCCACTGGAAGCTTGAACGTTCTAGAGAAACACGATCTGAAAGAGTCGGCGCGACACCCTAACATGCGAACGCTACGCTCATGCACACACACGTACAGGCACGCGCGCCACTGTCTCCAATGACCTGGGACTCCCAAGTCGACAACGAGACCCCGGTCACTTTTTCAACAACATATCATTCACTCCTTGCTGTTGAAATGCTGGGATCATATTGGGATTTGCAGGTTGTTAAATGGCACATTAAAATGCCCTTGACTTAGTTGTAACTATAAAAAAATATTTTACCGCTGTGTTCATTTTAAGTATGTTTGCCTAGAGGTCGATGGGTGTATTGTTTGGACCTGGTTCCAGTGATGCGTTGAGTGGCTGTTGCCTTAGTAGGCTTTCTATTATGGAACGGCCAGGAAGGCTTATGCATGGTAAAAATACAAGGGCTCATTGAGTAAATAAAAGTCATTTCCAAAGCAGAACAGGTACTGAGGCACGCTGGGACACACGCATCTGCGAGGAAGATCCTGATTTCCTCCCAAGGTCTAGATGTCCAAAAAAAGCCTCCCGTGATTACGTTAATGGCCCCACAAATGAAATTCCTGCTGATGTAATACACTAAGCTGTCATGTTCGGTATACCGATTTTCATTATCCCACGCTGTAATCGATACGGCAAGTAATGGTGAGAGGGATGACATAATTAGAGACGGTTACATGGATATTGCACAGAGAAACGCCACGGGCAGGGAGCGCAGACCAAGCTGCTTTCCGTTTATGATGCTGATCTAATAATAGCAGTAAATAAGTGGCGCTTTGTGCTATGAGGTAAGCGGTAGCTACAACTATAGTGCGTCGCCGCCTCGCGTTCAGTCAGCTGTGTGTCCCGATTCGCCGACCATGCCGCAGTCTGGATCACAGTTCTGCTTCTTCCTATTGGCCGACCTCGCCGCAGTCTGGGACACAGTTCTGCTTCTTCCTATTGGCCGACCTCGCCGCAGTCTGGGTCACAGTTCTGCTTCTTCCGATTGGCCGACCTCGCCGCAGTCTGGGACACAGTTCTGCTCCTTCCGATTGGCCGACCTCGCAGCAGTCTGGGTTACAGTTCTGCTCCTTCCGATTGGCCGACCTCGCCGCAGTCTGGGTCACAGTTCTGCTTCTTCCTATTGGCCGACCTCGCCGCAGTCTGGTACACAGTTCTGCTCCTTCCGATTGGCCGACCTCGCCGCAGTCTGAGTCACAGTTCTGCTTCTTCCTATTGGCCGACCTTGCCGCAGTCTGAGTCACAGTTCTGCTCCTTCCGATTGGCCGACCTCGCCGCAGTCTGGGTCACAGTTCTGCTCCTTCCGATTGGCCGACCTCGCCGCAGTCTGGGTCACAGTTCTGCTCCTTCCGATTGGCCGACCTCGCCGCAGTCTGGGTCACAGTTCTGCTCCTTCCGATTGCCCGACCTCGCCGCAGTCTGGGTCACAGTTCTGCTCCTACCTTTTCAGGCTCACAGATACCCAGTGGAGTCGTCTCCTTTATATAAAAACTTCTAATCCATCGCATGGATTCAAGATTCTTTATTTGTCACATGCACAGCAAAAATCGTGGAATGTACCCTGATTCAGTCCCGAGGCTGTGCAATAAGGTTTCGCAAATTAAAGATAAATATATATGAAATTATGAAAATATGTAGAAAAAATATATCCGAATAACCACAATTGTAGGCAATATCTGTACAATCTACAATATAATAGAATACGTATACATGTGAACTACGTATACATGTGTTGTGAGGTGCAGTGTGCTAGCTGCTGTTGATGTAAATGGACGTTATTATGAACAGTTCAAAGTCTGTGGCAGCTTGTCCTGCTTTAGGAGTCTTATGGCCTGAGGATCGAAGCTCTTCCTGAACCTCTCTGTTTTTGTCATAATACTCCTGAAGCGTTTGCCTGATTTCAGCAGGGCGAACAAGTTACTGGGGTGAGACGGGTCTTTGACAATCCTGGTTGCTTTGGTCCTGCATCGACTGGTGTAAATGTCCTGCAGAGAGACGGTAAATCTGATCTGGTGCAGTGTCCTGCCGCCCTGATCACTCTCTGTGGACGTTTAATGTCCTGGACACAGCTGTTGCCAAACCAGGAGGTGATGTCCTGGGTCAAGACACTTTCCACAGCACCAGAGCAGAAAGTCCTTAGAATCACTGGAGACACTCAAAACTTCCTCAGTTGCCTCAGGTGGTAAAGACACTGCCTTGCTTTCTTGGACAGAGCCTGTGTATGTATAGTCTATGTCAGATCCTCGGAGATGTGAAAGCACAGATATTTGAAGCTGCTCAGCCTTTCCAGTACAGTCCCACTGATGTTGAGGGGGGTGTAGGACCACTGCTGTCTCCTTCTGAAGTCCATCACCAGCTCATTAGTTTTGCTGACATTCAGTTGGAAGCAGTTCTCCTGACACCACAATGTCAGGTTCTCCGCCTCCTCTCTGTCTGCTGTGGAACTAGAGATGTTTACAGAAATTTGTTAAAAGTTGTGAAATTGGCACAAATATGTCCGGCAGATTTCATTTGGTTTAGACGGCTTAGTAGTTTAGTCGGTTCACCTTAATTCACGTCTTTCTAAGAGTTTGAGAGTAATCCCCTTGGCAAGCATTTATATCCAAAAATCTGTCATAAATAGCATTAAACAAACTTTGAACGGATTTGTAATCTCTTCACCCATAAATATCACATTGATTTGGCTTCGGTAAGTGCTTATCGGAACAGGATCATGGTAATCTGCATCCAGACCCGGGAAGAATGGATGAAGGGGAAACCAGTCCATCACAGCTGACTTACAGACACGCACAGAGACACAATGGAAATCTAACCAGAAATTTAACCTGATCTGTGGACTGCAGAAGGAAAGTATGGAAAACCCTCCCAGACCAACCACTGACGATCAATTAAAGTTTTTTCTATTCATCAGATCTCTTTTATTAAGAATCGTGGCCCATCTGTTTTTATGACATATTTGCATCATCCATGTCTTTGCTTCTAATTGACCAAACTGTCTGCGTCATTGAAATGTGGGTTAAAGATTAACAAGCACTCCATCAAGGGGGTGGGGGTGTTTTGATGTTATTGATTGGCCATGACAACACTCTCTGTTGGCAAAGAAAACCACATCAATTTTTCAAGGGTTTTGTCTTGCATTGCTTTTCCTGATTGCTGTTCCCAGAATGCAGTGGCTTCCTGTGGGCCTGTCAGTTAGCCTCTCTTCTATTGCCTCATCTTAAATGTCTGCTCTCACCTGATCTTTCTCCGGAGCCCAGTCTCATCCAATAGGTTTGCACTCCAACTTTCCACATTTTTCCAGTAGATTGTTGTCCTCAATTTAGCCTTTTGCTGGGGTTCAGCCAGGATCTTTGGCCATATTTCATCAGACGTTCGCTCTGAGTGAATCACACACTTCTGGTCCTCTGTTCCTCTCTGTCAGATGGGCGTCACTGCTTCTGGGTTCCACGACTGGACGGTTCCCGAAGCCACCGACTGGAACCACAACGCAGCAGGGTTCTGACCCAGGATATGCGTCTACTGCCCAGCATCCGTCTCTCCTGGCTGAGTCTGCCAGTGGCTCATTCACTTTGTTTTGTGTGTCGGATGTGGGTCAGACTTTGACTTTGACTCAGCAAATATGACAGGAAAGGATATTTTTTGAGGTTGGGAAGGGTGTGCTTCGGATGGGCCAGGCCATCCGTCACGATAGCTGACTGGAAGCCACGGATCAATGGTTCTTGCTCGCCTGCTGAAAGCTTGAGTTCCTGTTATTGTTCTTAATGTGGGAAGAACACATGCAGTCTGAGGGGCAGCCGACACTCTGTAGTGACTTGATGAGTGGCCAGAGTCTCACTGCATCTGATGGCAATAGATTGCAGGAGGGTGAGAAAATCGACATTCCAAAATGCGGGAAAAAAAACTATCATTGCGTAATTTCTAATATAGCAGATAGTGCAAGTCTGGTGCTTTTTCCTCTGAAATGAATTGGTTAAACATGAATTCACATGAATTTGCCTAGACAGTAAGTGGCGTACCATGAGACAAGTAGAGAAGCCAAAAACAGGTAGTTGATTCCTTTCGAAAGTGACTCGAAGGAGTTGGAGTTCAGAATTCCAGTACGTTTACAGATGTTTTCGCGTGTGTATGGACTGTCGAGTTTTGTTCTGGTTTGTGATGCTTGATGTTGTATCAAGGGTCTTTGCATCGGGAGGGGGGGGGGGGTGTTTCTCACCGTGAGCAGAGGTGGACAGTTCAGATCCAGAAAGTACAAATCCAGACCAAGGTTGTGTTTCAACCAACAAGTTGAGTACTCTGTGGCTCTTTATGCTCAACTGGTTGGTTGAAACAAAACCTTGGTCTGGATTTGTACTTTTTGGATGTGAACTTTCCACCTCTGACTGTGAATGTATGGATTGTGGAGTGGGGAGGGTGTGCATTCATGTGTCACACTGGAAGTCCAGCCCCTTGTGTGAAAAGACCCCATGCAAGAGCAGACAGATCAGATCGGAGGCCAATTAAAATGTTTATTATTGTGATTCTCTCACTCTGTGGGTGTCACTGTGGGAATGAATGAGAGATCGTGGGCGGGGGGCCAGCAGCTGTCACGGTGCTCCTTTGGTCTCTTTCCATGACAAACCCCACTCTTACCGGGATCAAGTAAGGATGGGGGGAAGGGCACTGGGGGGTGGGGGTATAAATAAAGAATGTTCCACAGGCATATCATGGCCCAGAATGTGTGTGAGGACAGATTTGGATGGGTCCTTCAATGTGTGTGTGAGAGGGTCTGTTTAAGGACCGAGAGCAGCTGAGACACTGGCCTCTTTGCCGGTGTTTCTGATTGGCTGTTTATCAGCGGGCGTGAACTCTCAGGGGAAAGTGAGTGTGTGCGTGTCGGTCTATAGAGAAATGGGGGAGCCCCATGGCGATTTTCCCCTAAATCAACTGCCTCTAATATACTATTTTTACTAATGCTTCAGGTGGCTCTGATCGCAAGATATTCACATGACTTAATGTCCAATGACGGAAATGCACTCAGATAAGCCTGAGATACTGTAATATACGCCCCAATTTGGGAAGGCAAAACACCCACTGATCGCGATACGCTAAAAATGTTATATTCTGCTGGGTAATATAATGTGCTATAGTGCGATAATTTGTTATTCTCTCATTGGGTTGCGTTCAGAAATAACAGGAAATCTCATGCTATGAAATTTTGGTAAATAACATATGTCTGTATCTTCCATAGTGTGCAAACAGGACAGGGAGCATAATGCAGTAGAGATGTCGGTCTCTTTGCAAATTTGAATGCGGTAACATGGATAAGAGTCTGAATATTTTTATGGAGGGAAGCACGATGGCATAGGCCTGCAAATGTCTGCATTTGTAAGTGCGTACAGTATACATGTACATATGCATCACAATATACAGTGTGTCACTGCATGTTTATAAAAGTTGATATAATGCATATGTAGGGTAATACAGTAGAGCCGTATGTGTATATAAGTGTTAATGTGTTTATGTGTGTGGTTTGTACTGTATATATAGGCAGGCTTCTGTATGTGAGCTGCAGTCAATCACTGCTGTGCGTGATGATGTCATCCAGACAGGCTACAGCCACGTTCAACACTTGGGATGTTTTATGGACCGTATGCAGTAACTGGACTGGAATGCTAACCTGCTTAGCCACACCCCACACATGGATCAGCTACAGTATGCAAATGACTAAGTCATAAATAGACAATAGACACCATGAAGACAGACAATGTGAGAATGAAAAATGCAATCCGATATTGGCTGAGAAGCTTAGAGGATGGGTGCGCGATACCACCTGCATGGAAATATGCAAAACTGGTACAAGCCAAAGATAATAATGTTAGTTTTTCTTTATCACCCTGGGAACAGGGTGGAGTGGTGGCTTTGAGGTTAGGGATCTGTGCCAGCAACTGGAAGGTTGCTGGTTCAAACCCATGAATGCCTGGAATGATTCTACTCCATTGGGCCCGTGAGAAAGGCCCATAACCTGCAATTGCTTCATCTTTGGTATGACGTGAATCTACATCCAGCCCTATGAGGAGGTCCTCCACCTTACAGGGAAGGTGGCTAATGGTGGCAGGATTGGCACCAACACACTTGTCCATTTGGACTGGGGTGGTGCTGAGGTATCACCCGCCACACGGCTGCACTCAGGTTCTCGTCCTTGAGGTGATTTGTTGTGTCGTGGGTGCAGCACCGTGCTGGAATCAGTGCATGATCCTTACCTCTCTCCTGGCAACTAGGGCATATTTCAGGCTCCTTCAGAAACAACTGAGGTTCTCTGTTCGGAGACAAAATGGGTCCTGTAAGGGACTGGAAAAGACTGTGTCACTTAGGACCCAAGACAGGTGCTGCCCCCCCCTCCATAATTCCCAGAGGTGGGAGGATGGTTCTGCTATCAGTTCTCATGACCTCCTAGTGTTCATTTCCAACACATATCATGCGAATGGTTTAATAAATAATCAAGTGAACTTGGATGGTCTTTACCATTTACTGAGTAATTTAGAAGTTGATAAATGGAAGAACTCAGTAATCCAGTGCAAAAACGTGTATTTTAGTCATTATATAGTTTTTATAATATGCCTTTGGCCCAGGGAAAATGTTCGTGACATCAACCCCACTGGATGGAGTGCTGCTCTTAAATTATGTGCTATACCTCATTCTTCGATGAATTTGGGCCTTCCTAATTTTCCACAAAAAGGTCCAAGATCCTCCATGGCTGCTGGCTGAGCATCAGTGCAACAGGGGAATCCACTTGAAGGCTGGGGAACCCCCCCCCCATCCCCCACACACCAAAATAGCCAGCAACAGATGGTCAGTTAATATATATCAAATCTTCTCATTTGCGTGCATGATCTTCCAAATCATGAACTTGATTGTTCTGTTAAATAGCCCCATTAAGTCATTGATTTCGGGGGGGGGGCGCTAGCTAGCGCTAATGTACTAGCCTGCTTTAAGTGTTTGTGACACAAAAGAGGGGTCCTAGTTTCTGAGAATACCTCTGGGAAATTCTAACTGAATTAGCGCCCCAGCATTTGTCTTCAGTGAAGAACCCCCTGCTCATGGGTAACACAGGAGATGCCCTTCTGAAGGCTGGTCTAATGGGACCCATGAGCAGAAAGAGGGGAGTGCAAGGGTGGCTTTGCTATGATCAAACGCTTTACTAACTGGTATTCTCCACCATATGAACACCGCCAACAAGTGCCTGTACAAATTCCAGGCTAATAGAATTTGGCTATTATCCGTCGGAGTGTCTTTTTCCTGTCCTAAGTATCCGGCCATGGGGTTGCGATGTGCTTCCCAGAATCACATTTCCAGAATGCTTTTGGGAACCAGCAATTCCGTGGTTTCATTGCTAGTAAGAGTTCCTGGGCTCGCTTAATACCACCGTTAATCAATGTTAAGTAGAGATATGACACTTCACAGTCCATAAACAATGAGCACCTGTCTATTTTTATTGCTTTATCATCCATACAATGATGACCACCCAGTCTGCGATTGTTCCAAGGCAGAGTTCACAAACTAGTCCAAGGAGACCCTAACAGTCCACATTTTTGCTCCCTCCCAGCTCCCAGTCAATCAAGAAGACCGAATACCTGATATAGGTGTGCTGGGAGCTATGAGGGAGAAAAGAGGTGGGCTATTTGGGGGGGGGGGCAAATGGCGTAAAAATGTGATTTTTTTGGGGGCAAATGAGGTATGTTGTATGTTCATTTGAGGAGTGTGGTGTATAGAATATATGTAGGGTAATGCTGTGGAGGTCTGTGTGTGTTTAATGAGTGTGGTGTATAATGTACACACAGGGTAATGCAGTAGACGTGTGACCAGCAGCCCCCAGGCTCCTCGGGGGACCCTGCCCTGTGGAGATGTAGATACTGTTGACCCGTGTAAGTGCAACCGTACACTGGCAGCTCTGCTTCAGACTGTTGACACAGGCCGGATACACGCTGACACAGGATCTGAGCTTTGAGCTGCCACAGAGCAAGCAGCCCAACGGTGGTCCAGAGGTGATGGAGCCTCGGCCTGTGTGTGTGTGTGTGTGCTTGTGCCTGCGTGTGTGTGTGTGTGCATGTGTGTGTGTGTATGTGTATGTGTGAGATTATGAGCTCACAAAGACCAACCCGTGTCCGACGACAACCATGACACCAAGTACATATCACAAATCACATAGCAATAGAGCCACACACACACACACACACACATAAATTCATGTAAAGACTTGTGTGAAGATTTACACATAGAAACACGTACAAACACAACAAGCTTTTTGTAATTACAAAGAATATATAATTAAATATAATTGCAGACATAAAAGTACGATGAAACTGAACTTCTTTTCACAGCTCAGCTCCGATGAAAAATGAAACGAACAGTTTGAACATTAGTGTTGCTGTTTATAGTTTTCCACCTAAAGCCGAACTTATTTTCTGGTTCGTTGTAATGGATTTTTTGCGTTTTAATTTCTTTAAAACTGCACAGAAACCGCAGTTTAATTTGAGTGAGGAGGTGGGGGGGGGGATTTTGGGGTGCAGCCTTGTGGAGGTGTCGAGGGAGCGGGCACGAGATGGGGCGAGGGTCGGGGGGGTCCGGCGAGCACAGCACTGTGGCCATGCCGGCCCCTCTCCAAGCCTAAGCAGGGTGATGTCATCGCAGCTGCCGCTGGGCTGACAGACAGTTTCCGCAGCGCAACATGAAGCCTTTTGGTGTCGGTGTCAAGCTGATTGACGGGTGAATGGCACCAATGAGAGCCAGCCCTCCCTCCCCCGGGGGGAATACCGCCCTAATTGATGGTCAGAAAGCACAGAGAAAGAGTGTCTTTGAACCTGAAAATAATCTTTTTATTTTTGCGCTCTCCGCTCTCCCCTGTGCCCACGGCTTCACCCGTTCCAAGGCTCTTTTCCCTCTTTTCTCCTCTGATGTTTTGTTTTGTGGGGTTTGTCGAGCCCGGCGGACCCGGCTGACTTTTCCCTCGGTCTGGGGTGTCACTCAGCCAAAGTCGTGGGACGCGTTAGATGAAGTCCTTTCAGGCGGTGGGCAAGAGCCTTCCTCAGCTTTTATGTCTTTTTGTGTGTGTGAGAGAAGAGGAAAGAAAACCTGTGTTTAAGCTGTGTTCTTTTTACAGCATTTTCTTCTGCCCGTCACAGCTAAATGTCTTACAAATTCATAATCTATTTATTACTGTTTCTTGGCCAACGCAATGGAAATTTCATCCCAGACCATATCACCCATAGATCATGTGACTGAAGGTGGCAATAAAGATAGTTTGACTGTGATAGGCTGAGTATTATTTGACTGTGTGGACTGAGTATTTCGTGTGTGTGTGTGTGTGTGTGTGTGTGGGGGGGGGGGGGTTAATGTGTGACAGCAAGAAGCAGTCTCAGTAACACTTCTTGAGGATAAACAAATAATGTAGAAGTACACACTTTATGTATTAATTAGCCAGTAACTAAGTTTAGTTCATCATTAATAAATTATGACTGCTTGTCCCATGCAGAAACTATATTACTTAATTACTAACCAATTAGTTAACTGTTAAATAATAGTTCCTGAATGGAATACAGGAATCATCATGATTGATGTGTGATGAACAATCATGGGATCAGTATGTAACTACCACTTAGTAACTGGTTAATCAATGCATTAAGTAAGTGTGTACTACTCCATCTTTGTGTCCCCATGAGGAATGTGCACAAATGTAGTATCAGTATCAGTAAATAAGGACTGTGAGTGTGAGTGTATGTGTGTGTGTGTGTATTCAATATCCATGAATGTGTTAGCTTGCAGGATCTTTTGGGCTTGGAAATATCAGTGTAGCCTGGGGGGGTTTGTACCGGGGGAGGCAAGGGGCTGACAGGGAGGTCTGTGCTACAGAATGGGCAGATTGGGGGGGGATGGTTTTGGGGACAGGGGGAGTCAATGCGAGACCCCCTGTAGGGACCTGCAGGCCTCATTCTCCACGTCGTATATGTCACAGCTAATGTCCAGCGACGGCACCTCTTCATGATTAATGTTTCGTCTAACTTCACAACCGTTCCCAGTGCCATTCCCACAGTTATTTTGCAGAAAACAGGACATTATTACGCAAAAAAAAGGTTTGAGGGTTATTATATACTTTAAATGTTTTGCCATATTTTTGCAGATTGCACATACTTTTTTGCCATTAGCTACGTACTTCGTAGCGATGGAAACGCAGGCAGCTTCTCCGCAGCTAATGAGCAGGCATGCGACGGCATGCGATGCGGCACCCCGACAGTCGCAGCTCGTTTTTCACGTCGTGGCTGAAGATTGCCCGCTCGCCCCCGCCAGGGTGGAGGGCCGTGACCTAAGGAGAGACTCCGTTGCCGAATATGCCTGCCGTATCTCGCTGGGAGGCCTCCCAGCTCAGCGTAGTGGCGGCCCTGTCCCCTGGAGTGGGGTAGGATTTCTGGCACTGGGATCCTCGGATTACTCACCCGCCCCCCAGGCCTCTGCTTAGTGTAGCACCCTAACCCTCCCCCCAAACATCTCCCCTCCCCCGATTTCTTTCAGTCACTTTCTCTCTCTCTCTCTCTCTCTCTCTCTTTCTCACCAGAAACCAGGGCTAAATGAACTTCATCCATAAGGATTAATGACCAGGAAGCCAACCAAAAAGGAAAAGTTGTTAAATGCACTGCAGAAATCCACATCCAACGTCCGAGCATCCAGATCGCCGGCGATCATAACAAAACATGCCGGCTGAGATTCCTGCTTTTTCCCATCCACCTGCTTCCATTCTCACTCCCTTCTCTCAGTATCCCAGTAACTCACGCTGCTACTCGCCATAATTCAAGCAAGCAGGCGTGACTGTTCGCCTTCTTTTGACGTGCCGGGGCACAATTTGCTTTCTTTAACTGTGCAGCGGTAGAACTGCTTGGCTTTCTGTAGCTGTGGTGGCCACAATGACCAAAAAAATTGGAGAAGGACTTACTGGTAAGACTGCAGAGAGTACTAATGGTTGAATGGTAACGATTTTTAAGTACGGCGCAGAATAAACGGTAAGAGGACCGTGCCCCTGCCAGGGAACTGCACTGGGTCCATGTGCACTTCCCTCTGACTGTGTAGTTAGTGATTTCACTATTTTCCTCCTTACCCAGCTCTCCACACCCCCACTGGCATCCAGCAGCATCAAGTCCCTGCTTTTGGAACTGCCAGTCACAGCTTGTTGCCATAGGAACGATTGTATCGCTAACAAAGGCCCTTCTGTTAATGATGGAGATGGACAGAGAGGAAGAGAGAGAGAGGACTGGCAAGAAAGGTGCAGTTGTAGGAGTGGCAAGGAGGAGGAGAGTTTGGGGGGAGGGGTGAAGGCAGGAC
>JAODJX010000049.1:2205449-2237581 GCA_026776945.1 Isichthys henryi | reverse complement strand
AAGCCCAGAACCGAAACCCCCTGGTGGATTAATTTGTCTTCAGAGAATCAATGAGATGTTTATCAGCAAGACATAGAGAAACAAACGCAGAGCAGCCCAATCTAAACTGGAGCAATCAGCATGGCTGGCCTTTCTAGTTCTGTTAATCTGTTTGTGTACATTTCAGCTTCCTTTGAAACATTCTCCCCTTGTATAAACATCAACGCGGGCGCCTGCCATGTCGTCCTCTTGATTGGCACAAAGTCACCATACTCCGCTACCCCATCCTGTCCACGAGCAGCCTGTGAAGCCCCTACCCCCCCAGTCCTGTCATACGGCGGACACGGGACCCGCGAGCTGTGGGGGCGTCAGGGTGGCAGTGCGATGCTGACGTGTGCGAGCTCTGTGCTGGGGCGTCTGCTGAAGTAACTCAAAAGCAGGAGCGGCATTTTTCTGACAAACTTTATGTGGCTTTAATCCACTTAGAATAAAGCAGCTTCCCAAACCAGTATAAAATGCAGAGGCTATTTTTGTGCGCATTCCTTTGATTTCTTCTATTCTTCTTACCATAATAGTACATTGTTTTCAAAGATCTTTATCTCTTTGTGAATTTAATTTTATTACTTTATTTTATTATGTGACTTTTTTAACGTCCTTACATATTTATTGTCTACTTCTACATACATGCATCCAAAGAAATGCACCCTCATGGGGATCAATAAAGTTACCTCATCTAATGAGCACATATAGCAGTAAATTCCTTAGCATTTCATTCGAGTTTCTTTTTTTGGAAACTTAGGAAAAACCATGCAGAATGCTGTGCCTTGAGACCTCCCATCTGGAGAAATGAGGCCGGCATCACATGCATGTATAGATGCAATTGTAGGGTGACCCCCCCCCCCCACCACTCCCTGAGTAGGTCAGCCCCCCATGACCTCTGCTGCACCCAGGGGCCAAGTAAGAACAGTTCAGAGTTCAAAGTTCATTCAGTGAATTGCCTGGCCGTTCCATGCTCTCCTTTGTCTATCCAATCTACTGGATATGAGACGTCAGATAAACAAAGATACATAAATGTATTTTCTCTGGTGGCAGCTTAAAGAAAATGGAAAAGGATAAAAATAGTTTAAAGTTTTACCAGGGTTACATAACTAAATCGGTACTGACACTACAAAATTATTCATAAAACAGATCATACTTTCTTTCCATTTCTTCCTCTGTCCCATTTAAGTTTTTAAACTTTATAGCTAGTTAAGTTAGTTAGTACCTTATAATTTTATCTCCACAGTTACATAATCAATTTGACATTTCATGTTCTTTTCTAAGTAATATCCATTAAAATGCCTTTGAACATGTTCTTCGTTTTTTTAAAAATATAAAGTCTGTGGAAATATTTACAGTATGTTTTTTTGTAAAGATAAACCTCACATAAGGAAGTTCTCCGGAGCATAGCCATCTTCCGGAGAGCAAAGCGACAGTTTGAAGTATTGAAAAACACAGTGTCCGTGATCCGTGGTGATCTGCTTCCTGAGAGTGATGTTTTTCCTCAGAACTCTTGATTACTTAATTGCTTGATTACTTGATTACTTCATTAAAGCCCGTTAGTTAAGCTTCTCCCAGGCCAGAGGCTGTCACATGGTTCCAAAGTGTCACGTCTTTGTTTTTTTACACTCTCCGTCGCTCTGAATGGCACCAAAAACATCAATGGACTGCCGCTCCTTTATGGCGTGACAGATTATTGTGAAAATCCCAGATCACGGCCGATGGCGTTTAAATAGTAACACATTATACGGACGTGTACAATGTTCCCTTATTCCAGTTCACATTTTATTTTACATAGTTGTTGAATTATTAATTGCCCATGAAGCTGTCCAGAAGTTATGGTGGATTATAATATCCCCTCTAGACACAAAAAAGTGAAAAGAGTGTTTAATTTGAACTGACGAGGGGAATGTATTTGTGTTGGAGATAAAGAGCTCTGCAGTCTTGTGCGAGTTCATCGTGCAGACGGGAGTGATTATCCCGTAATAATAAACCCTGGGAGTTATGATGGGGATTGGGGAGCCCACGGACCAGCCCACGTATCAATGTGGCCCGCGGGTCAGCGCTGTCGTCCTGACGCGGCCCATTCTGGGCAGCCAGCGGCCTCTTCCTCTCTTTCCCCCTTCGCTTCTTCGCCTGTACATTGTTGCACTCTTACGCCACTCACATCTGAAAGCGTGAGCCGGTGAGCCTGTGTCAGGTTTCAGAACTGTGCTGAAAGGCCCGCGCTCTGAGAGCAGATGTTAGATACACGCTTTAAGTGGACAGGCACAGAACAGAGGCGGTAGAAGGGGCGACCAAGCAAGTCAGTGACCAAGAAATTAGGGGGAAACAGATGCATGCCACCTGGGCCATGGTGGGGGGGGCGGGTGGGTGGCAGAGATGACAGCCAGGCTCCTGAAACAGAGAGTAAAATATGACAGAAGAAATTTATAGGAAATAAATGACTAATAAATGTATGCATATCATATATAAAAAATGTGTTTTTTTCCCCAAAATTAAGCAAAAAATATACTGATACATTTTGAATGAATAATAATAGAAAGTTTTTGGCGATGCAATGAATTTTTTGTATATTTTTTGTTGGGAAAACAAAGTATGCCAAGCAAATTCTTGACTTGTGGAGTGTTGCAGAGTTCGGTATGAGCCATCGGCCTGGTCTCTGCACAGTTTTCCTTGTGCATCACCGCTGAACTCCTGGCCAAGCCGGATCGGGACGCCACCAGTTGGGTTCTCAGCTCTGTGCTTTACAGGCCTCCGAGTTCAAACTGGTGGGGAGGAAGACAAAAGGGGAAACGAGGCAGGACCGAGTCCAGCTGGTCGGCGGGTAACGGATGCTGAGCGCTGTGGCTGCTGTCCAGAGGCAGCCTCTCTGATCCTGATATTGTGTATGAGCAACGTGATTGGCTTTTTCTCTCGAGGTCCAATGTGATTGGCCCATCCTTTCGCGGTTCAACGTGATTGGCCTCTCCCCTGAAGGCCAGGTGTGCGCTGAGTGCTAAGAAACAATAACTTGCAATTTCTCTATTCTTTAGATTAAAAATGCTACAATATGCTACAAAGGCTGTATTTTTTGTTTCAAATCATGAACAATATCTGTCTAAAACGTATCTCAGGTTTGCACACACTCCGTTTTTGCACCATAAAAAACCTCAGGCATCCAAAGTCAGTTTATGATTCCCATCCCACAGGTACACTGATTTCTGATCAGGCGACAAGGATTTGCTCCGTCACTAAGCGCTTGCTCCAAATAGGTGTTACTTTAGAGAGATGTTAGAAACACAGAAGTTTATAGTGTGCTGTCTAAACAGTGTAAAGCTTAACAGGACTCAATACATTATCACTGAGAAATTTACTGTTGTATAAACACTGTATTCTTAAAAGTCTCACTATATACTATTTCAACCTAGTTTATTGCTCCTCTGAGTGAAAAGGGTATATTTAAAGTCCCTTGTAATACCTAAGTCATATTTCAGTAACATGGGTATTAAACTTCACTCTGCTGAACCACAGTAACAGTCCTTACAACCACAGGATTCAAGGCCAATTCATATTTTCCGATATTCCCGTCTGAAATTCCCATTTTAATGGAGTAGTTTCCATAGAGAGTGACATCAGTCCTCAGCGTCTGAGGAGACACCAGGGCCAAGCTGGGTTAGGGTGGCAGAAGACGACCTTCTGACTGGAAATGAGAGTTGACGGTGAGGGCAGAAAGCAATTAGTGATACTGTCAGCTCCTGGTTGGTCATATCCTCAGTGTGGCATTTCAAGGAACCACGCTGTTACTCCTTAACCTAAGATACCTGAGATAATAGCAGTAACAAGGTCCATTCAGTGGTTGTCTTAGTCTCCTGTATGATATCATCCCTAGACCTACAGCATGGCTGATGGGTACTACAGATTACGAGGTTTCCGAGGCAACCATTATCATCGCCTGTGTGTTTGTCCCGAAGTGTAACACAGCTGACATGCCGGAATACCGCCCGTCAATCTCCTGTCTGGTGTCATCATGTGACATCCGACTAGGTCCTGACCTGGCAGGCTAACGGCGAGAGCCAAACTGCTCCCGTCCTATCCGTTCAGGGAGATCTCTCGCAGGAGCGGAGCTTGGATTTATTTTCCATAGATACTCTTTTCAATGTCAACAAAGCAAGAGGACTCCTGCTCTCCGTCAAAAACGGAAAGAAAGAAGTTCGTCAGAGAATTGGGTTTCCGAACTACTGCCAGGAGCTTCGGATTTAATTACGGAATCAAGAGCTGATGGCTACCTGACATAAACAAACCTTCGTCGGCCACTTCATGGCAAACGCGGTTCTGGGAGACGTCAGGTTCGGGTCTGACATCGCATTACGACATCGCTCCGCTGATCACACCAGACGCACTCACTACACCATGAGCATGAAGACAGATTCTCCCCTCCAGGCCCCTGAAATCGAGGTCATTGGTACCACTGTTACCAATCCTTTGTTCAAAAATAAAAAAAAAAATTGTAAATTAATCTTGAAAACACGGTCACTTTGAATGTCTGTCAGGCTGAGTTTGTTTTTTTATCTTAGCGGCATTTCATCATGGTTTGAAAAAAAGCTGATATTTGTGTGAGCCACATAAAACAGAGCCCTGCTCAGGATTGATGCTTTCGGCGTAATTGATGAAATCCACGAACATTGTAGTATGTAGTCAGTCAGAGTAAATTACTGTCAAAGTACAGAAAAATCTCGTTTCAGAAAGACGGAAATGTTGCATATGGCTACTTCAGCCCCATATAACTGCTTTTTTCACTTTACAAAAACATTAATGGATGTGGAAATATTTTCCAGCTTCTTCAAACATTCTCTGGAGCTTAATGGTGGTTTTAACAGCTCTGTTTAACCCCTTCTTCTCAAAGATCTCCCCTCGAGAGGAACCAAAGTGCAGCTGAGGCCGTCTCTGTGGAGTTTAGCTAGATATCACAGTGGTTTGTGTATCCCTGCATGGTTCAAGCATCCTGCAATGTCTACACAGGGATGTAACCAATGACTGAGTAGTCATGTGACCATCATTTTTAACATAATTTAATATAGCACCATTGAGTAACAAGGAAAAATAACATTGTATGGGGAATACAGGCACTAGCTAGGAATTCTATTGTAGGCATAGATTTAGGGGGCCAGGGTGCATGTGTTGGGGGGTAAATGTTCCCCTCAATGTTCAGAGAGTGCTAAATTGCATGCATATGGAGTTGGGGGAGGGGGGTTAAAGCACCCCCCTTGTCCACATGAAACCTGTGCACATGTGTCCTATCATCCAGTGACAAACAGCATCCTTGCAAATGTTTGAGTTCAGCAAGCAGTGCTGAATTAAGACCCAGGTTTCACATGCAACCCGCTGAAGCCTTTGAAAGCTCACCATGTTATTTTTTCATACACCTTGTCCTTCACAGTACAGTAGTTTGCTAACTGTAGTGCTTTCCAGTGCTTTCCAGTGCTTTCCAGGCAGGTCTAATGTGTTTAGACAATGGTTGTCCCTTTCATGAAAATTTAACTTTTTACATAAGCAGGAAAGACAGTTTAAAAACGGGAAAAATTGATGGTGCGTGGATTCTGATGGACATTTGTTATTAAAAGACTTCTGACAGGGAAGGTTTATCACTCTAGCAGTAATATAAACACTGTTCTATGATCTGTGCTGTTTGTCTTGTTCTATGTTTACAGCCAATATAAATCTAAGCAAATGTGTGTCACATGTTGGACAAAGGGAAACACTGCTGCTCTTTTGGTAATTCCTTTGTAAAAATTAATGGCACGAAACTGACACTGCCTACATGAAATCAAGTTTTGCGATTCGCATCGGAGGATGTGATTTGTTATTTTAGTGTTGCGATACATCTGATTCCTGGTTTTGCCTTTTCCTCACGCAGCCTGCATTGTTCATTATTTGCTTAAGCTTTGATCGGCTTCCCATTCCTGGCTGGGACTCTGGCACATGCTGTTTTAAAACCTCTTTGTGTCAGACAATAAACCCGAGAGCTCCACACCGAAGCCGTGCGAGAGCCGTGCTGTCAGTGGACGGGCCCGAGAGCGTGCGGATTTATATGGATCATAACACATATACTGTGTCATAAACAAATGAGCGTAGGCATGGGTCCAGTTGGGTTATGTCGGTTCTCCATGCTCCCGCTCGGCCTCCTGGGTGCTCCAGCAGCAGAGTGGTCCCTCCCTCGGAACGCTCGCATGCCAGCTTCAGGGTGCCATGACCTATACCCACTTAGTGCTGACAGCAGCCCGTTCACCATCCGTCTCCAAGAACCCACACGTCCGTCAGCCATATGGAGCCGGACTGCTTAAGTTTGAATACGGCAGTAACGACTCACAGCTGGAGTATGAAAAAAAAAAACATCGCTGGGTGATAAGGGCATTTAATTGACAGAGGCAGAACCCGGTGATGGACGTGCTTATTCGCCTGTTGTTTGTTTCAGTTCAGACATGTTAGCTCTTGACGACCCGGAGCTCGCCGGGGTGAGCCTTTCGTGCTGAGGACTTCGGAAGGCGAGAGACTCACCTATTGTTTTTAGGATTTTGAGGGGAGGACGCCGTGGTCGAACGGCAGATATTTAAATGAACTTCGTTGGCAGGAGTTATGTGCGGGTCTCATTACCGTAGTTGTCTGGGATGAGGGTAAACTTCCTAAGTGCCTGTTTCATGGCTCTTTTATGCTTCAGCATTGTGGTTCATCTTGAATGTCACCTCAGTTTGTATATATCGTTCATTTTAATGCTTCCTATATCCAATATATATAATTTTGTATATCATTATATATCATTTTATGCACGCTATTTGTATGAAGTTAATCAAACCAGAAAAATATTCCAGCAGTTATATTCCGTCCACTTCTGAAAATATGATTATTAGTTCCGAATGAAGGGAGCATATAAAGTTTGAACGTAGTCGCAGATATTATGGGAGATTAATGACAAAGGAATGAGATTCATTTGTATTTTTGTGGTTTTTCTTGTGCCCATAAGGCAGAATCCATGCCAAGATTATCCTTCCAAACTCCGCGGACGGTGAGAAGCCAAGAAGGAGTCGTGCCTAATCAAGGCCCTGCTTTTCATGGAGACTCACGGAGGGTGCGGCGAGTTTAACGCAGTCGTACATTAAAAGTGAGCGATGGCAAGCGTTGTCACTGACAGGGTGCCCCGTGAGGTTTATATGGTGATTGATTGACGTTTGATTTCAATCCGGGGTCACCGCAAGTCGCTTAAATGGCCTCCCCTCAAGTCAGGAGGATGTTTGTACAATGTTAGCGAAACGTTTAATCAGCTGCAGGCACTTGTTTAATTGAACTCGGGTTGGGGAAACCGGACTAGCAGCAAGGATGGCTGGACACAGAGCAGGGCGGCTGGGATCCCAACAGCGGTTCCTCTTGCTGTCACCCTGATATGCCTGTTTTGTGTCACACGCTGGCATCCAATCACAGAAGTGCTCCTATTCAGGACGCCAATCGCCCCCCCGCCCCGGCACAACCACCTCTTGCACATGTTACAACAATTTTATGACCCAAACGTGGCGGTGTCGTGAACTGTTTGGATTAATTGTTAATCTTAATTGCGGCCATTATTTAAAAATTTTAGCTTTAGCGTGTCTGTCCAGGATCTTGATGGTTAAAATGACCCAGGATGGCGAAAGAGAGAAAAAAAAAAGCCCTTTCTTTTCACTGCTGGAGCCAATTTTCACAATGATTTCATGGCTGTAGAATGTCATAATTGGCCGTGGTGCTCCGTAATTCCGCACAGTTGCAGTTAACTGCAGAGTCCTGTGGCTGTAGGGGGTGGCCAGCGTTTTTGCGGTGGGCGGGGGGGGATGGAAACTTTTACGGCTAGAGCGCCCATAGATGTGATGGACATGTGAATAAAAAGAAGCACCCCCTGGTGTTCCCTCCATTCCATTAACGTGAAGCTGGGGGGGGCACATGCTTGGGGGGCCACGGCCTCCAGTAAATCTCAATCGGTAAATCTGAATTAATCTTCCGTGACAAGGGCCGTGTCTCCTCTGGTTACAGCTTCTTCTGTTCTCCATGACTTCCCTGGCCATTACTTACTTTGGCCTGGTTTGGTTGTTTGCTTAGTCTGCGCTTCCCGCATTTGCTGACTGACTCCAGGTGTTTTTTTTGTTTTTTTTTTGTTAATCCTCGGCGTAATTTCTCTGGATGCATCTTGGTTTCAGTGGACATGTCCGCCCCACTTTGGAGGCTCTCTCCCTTGTTACTTCACTCGGACTTGCTAGACGACGGTTCCTCGTCCACCCGCCGTGCCAAGAACGGATGGTGCGGCCCACCTGCCCTCCGCCACCCATCGCAAAGCAAGCCGCTTTCAACTCATAGACACTGAAACAACCGTAAAAATACTGCATTTATTTTCTGAGCCCCTACAAGGTACAGTCTAAGTTACCCACCTTATTTTCCCTCGAGGAAAAAAATTGCAAAAAGTGTTTTATGTGTCAGTATTAATCTGAGATTAGGAAGCCAGTTTAAACATTGGCTGTGTTTAACCACATGTGAGGTTTGCATTTCACACGCTGTTCTCGGATTCAGAAAATAATAAGGCTCTCCGCATTAAACGCAGAACTGAAAGGAACTTCTGATTTGCACTCGAGTTTATTAACTCTGTTTCACTCCTCCGACCCACAGAAAAATGACAGAAAACAATGACCGTGAAAACATTCCAGCCCTGAAGCATTGTGGGTAATCGCATGTAGCTTGCAGACAATGCGGCGAGCGTGTGCGTTATGACCTGCATGGACTCTCTTCTTCAACAATATTCCATTTCCACTTGAAGTCTGTTGTGTAAAAGAGGTGATTTTGATTAAATTGAACAGCTTCGAACCTGAAAAGGATGTTTGGTAGAGAGAGAGCTCTTACGGTCACTCGCACTCTCCTGTTCTTTCTCAGACACTACGAGAAAAGAGAATTTGTTCTCAAATTAAGCTTTTATTGGCAGTGAATGCTGAAAACCACCACCGCTATCCCCCCTTCAGCAGAACTGCCCAGGTCTGACATAATCAGAAATGGATTTACATTGTCCAAACTCAAAATTGTCTCTTTCAATTAGGGGCTTATCAAGAACCAATCTGGAAACCATTACCTAGTAAGTCCTAGGCAGTAATTGCTTGCAGCTGAGAATCTAGCTCCGGGTAAGTGGGGAATAGAGAGAAACTCAAGAACTAACAAGTGCGATTGATTCTATTCAGAATTCCCCTGGTGCACTGCCATGTTTCAGAGCTCAGGCAGAGGAAGCCGTCTCTCACAGGCCAGGAAATGAACTGGCAGACACAGGCCGGTTTGTATCCCAGCACCCTCCCCCTACCCCCCACTGCCCTTCACTTTCAGCTGGTCCTTGTTAAAGTGGAAACGATGGGACCCCTTGTTTTTGTCAGCGTTTCACCCCAGACAAACAGGAACGGCGACGGCTGAGAATAACGCTGAGTGCCTCTGACGACCGATTGTTGCCGTGCAGCGGGATCCTGTGTTTCCCGGGGGCTCCTCTCCTGTGACGCCTTACCCATGATGCCTTTTATGTTGGGTGAGAGCTGGGGAGGGGGTGAGCGATCTGAGTTCACTGCAAAACTTGGGATGCCATTTGTAAGCATGTCACATCATAGACGTTTTGGAAAATGCAACCGTCGGCCCATAAAAACTGGTAAAAATGACATGGCTTTGCAACTTTGAACGATAAATAATTGATTCCAACTCCATGGCAGAGCTGTTTATACCAGAGAACCGTCCGATTGGAACAGTCAGGAATATCCTACCTCACTTTGCTGGCATATTAGGTTGTAGGTGTTTTTGGGTTTGGGGTTGATAAAGTGTTGAAGCTCATTCAGACAGACACGTACTGACAGACGGACTGACAGATCCCCCAGTTGGTTGGCGAGCTTAGGCTTGCAAAAAGCAAGACATTAATGAATATCAATATTCGAGGCCAAGGTCACCTGAGGTTTTGAACATCTGTCTTAACTTAGTTGTCTCTCTGTTATGGGCAGGAGGACGCCGATGCCAGAATGGGAGACAGAGAGGACCTGGAATTTGAACAGGACATATTGTGCAGACTGGAAAAGGTATGCCATAACATCCCAGAGAAGGTCAGGACATTTCTCAGACTCAACACAACAATGTGAAAGTGACATTAATCCCGGCCATTAAATAAGCCGTTTACCCTCATACTTGCAGTTTAGAGAAGAGCTTTAGAACCCACATTTATCGTGAGTATTAAAGTTATTTTTGCATTTTCCCCACGGGCATTGCAATTAGTCAAAGGTTCCGTAATTAAAAATGCATATGAGGATTTTTACTTAAGATGTTCCAGCCGGGGATGAGTTGTTGGCCAAAGAAATCATTAAGCATCATTAAGCCAGTGGTCACCATGGTAGCACTGGAATAGGTGACAACATAAAGCCACAATGTGTCCACATTTAATTAAATAATGTCATAATGTTGTTCTTACTTTGTTTACTTGGTTGGCAAAGGTTACGTGATGTATTTCCAGAGACATGCCAGTGATGTTTGTGTGGCTGTGGGAGGGGGTATGTTAATAGTGTCAGGTTTTCAATGACAGCTCAGTCGTCCTTAAGTCCACTCTACTAAAGATCACCATGCATTTCCTGAGTGTACAGCAGGTGGCATCCTAGTTAAGGCAGTCTGAGGTACTTAATCTGAGATACTTAATCTGTACCTTTCTAGTAAAATATTCAGGTTAAAAACCGTATCAGCTATGCAAATATCTATAGAACATTCCGGTAAAGTTCCATAACCAATAGTTCTGGCCAAGTACACTCCAAAGCGACCAAATTTAAAGATTTCTGCTGCTGACAGGCGGAAGGGCTGTGCCTTTTCACCAAAACATCTTCCCACGATGAGGTGGGGGCGATGATGTAAGAGATGGGGAGGGGAAAATTGCCGCTATCTTTCATCCTCCCGCTTTCTTCTGCTGTCCTCCTGCACTGCTGGACACAAGACAGGTGGAGGGAGAGGAACGCTGACATCTCTCACCTGCTGACAGCTTGACATCTCCACTGGGCCAAAGTGAGTTTTGTGCAGGCACCGCTGTGGCCGGCCTGAGATTTCGTCGGGTCCTCGCAGAGGAGAGGAGCAGCCAACTTCATGTCGGCTCCATCGGCCAGCGGATCCACTGACAAATGAACTAACGTGACCGAGCGGTACACATGTTTGGCGGCATTGTTTACTCTTGTGGTCGATGTCGCGATTTTCATGGATGCGGTGTCTCTCTCGGACAGATGACTTCAATTACGAGTATTTCGGGCTTCTCGTTGTTCCGTGGACCTTCTCTATGTTGTCCAAATTGTTTTGTTATTTTTCTTCCCCCTGGTTGAGACAAAGCTTTTGTTCGCTTTGTTGTAACACCCAGGGAAAGTCAGTTGGCGTTAAGGCGGTCAATTAGTGGCGCACATGAATGTCCTAATGAGACCTCGGGAGCCCGGGTGGGGGAGGGGCTTGATTATGGCGCCGAACTGACACAGACCCAACATCCTGATGATGACGGCTGTGCAGCTGTGGGCGACACGCACGCACCGCCCAGCCTGCGGACTTGATCAAAGGACTGTCGACCGGGAGCGGGAAGTGCGGCCGGTTCCACTGGGACTCGCAGAGCATCCCATGGTTTCCATGTTAAAAATATAACAATAAACACCAGGACGGAAATGGCCAACAATGGTGATTGGTGTAGCGTCTTTTTTCCCAGTGAAGCAGCCGCTGTTTATTTGTTTCCATATTGTGAAACAACTCTCAAATAAAGTATATGATTTAAATTAAAATACTCCAGTCACTAATCTTGGATAACAGCCCGAGAACAGCTAACAGCTGTGATCTGCGAGGCAGATCGTCTTATTTGGGATCATGGTGACTGCAGTTCGATGAAAAGTAATGGCCAGATACTGTCAAATGCGGGAGCGTGTAAACAATTAGGTTCATTATCTTGAAAATCCACATCCTTTATTAAAGAGCACTGATTTTTAAAAGATCTCCCTGTGCCTTTCATACAAATTCACTCACATGACTTCTCACTGTTACAAAGCATTTAACATGTAAGCTGAAAACATAAAATATTTGCACATGTATGTAAATGACCGAATGCCGTGAAGCAAGTTATTGGATGTTGTAGTTAAGCCACAGTCTTAGGAATTCAGTTATACTCCAAAGTCAAAATATAATTCGGAGGCCTTTGGGTACCTGGAATCGTGTTCCTTATTAGGAATGTTGATTTCCCATTCCAGATTCTGTCAATGAAGCATACGCTTTGAGTTGTTCCGCAATCTTTAAAACTGCCAGGGGACAATATCAGAGAAAATCCACACATTTTTTCCAGAACGAAAGAAACAAAAGAAAGATATTTTTCCTGCAGTACTTTTTCCACGAGACACATATAGATTTTTTTTCCTGATTTGTTTAAAGAATATTTTTCCAGTATTTTCAGTCCTGGTGCCCTCCGGTATTGGACATGAAAGCGGTATGAAAGGACCCTCCAGCGTCTCAGTGGGTTGTGTGTCGTAATTGCATCGCTCATTATTCTAACATGATTTTACATGTTGTATATAAAATTCGCGTGATGTTCATCTTGCTTATGTAGTGGTATAACTAAGCCATTATGTAAGACAATGCTTAAGTCTATATTAAAGTCCATGTTAGTTAGTTCTTTGTTTCAACATGACTAATCACAGGATCCATAACTCAAGCTGAGTGAATTATTTAATCCAAATGTAATAATGACAGAATTAAGTTTTTGCAAAACTATTCCGTATATTTTATACTCTTGACAAAGCTGTATTCCGTAATGGTTTATTTTAGCTTTTTCTCAGTTCTAGAATATATTTTAAATGTTTTTGCACCTTTAAAAGAGTTGATATATATAATATAAAGATCTGATGTGTTAGTATTGACAGTAATATTTCACTAATTTTTCTCACATGAAAACAATCTATGAAATGATGTCTTTGCCAACAAGGTTCTGTTCTGTGCTAGACTGTTTGTAAAAGGTTTGTAACTAAAATAAATAGTGAGAAGTTAAATTTTAAATAAACGTTTTAAAAATTAAATGTATAATAGAGTGTGTATGAAAGACAGAGAGTATAAGTATGAATTACGTACATGCATTGTTTTATCGCATGTTCACAAATGTTTTTCTAAAAGAAAACATAGTTGAATATTTTTCTGGAGAATATTGTTCCTATTTTTGGTGCTGACATCTTCTCCCGATGGCGGCCAGTATCAAACAGAGCTCACATTTGCTTTTCTGACCTTTAAAAACAGCCGTCAAACCCACACCGCTGTGTGTGGGAAGTCTCTCCCGAGTGTCCGGAGTACGGCGGTGCGGGACAGCGCCTCTCCGCCAAGCCTGGACTTTCCATGAACAGCAAATCGTCCAGGCCCCTCTGCAGTCACCCAGCGTGACAGACGCACTGCAGTGGCATCTTATTTTACGACAGCTACTCCCAAATGACAAGGAGTCCCTCACATTTCTGCGGCACATTGAATCCCCCCCCCCCCCCAAAATGACGGCCACATCCCTGTCGGTAATCATCCAGCATTCTGTATGCAACACAAATGCCATTGGATGGTACTGATTAAAAATTTATTTCCATGGTCGATGCGCAGTTTTATTTATAAGTGAGTTGTGTAACATTTTATGGTCAGTGATGGAGTGGCCATGTACCTTCGGGAGGGGGGTATGAGGAGTTTTCATTATTAACGCTGATGAGGAGCAGCAGAGTGCTGAGGTGGGGTGGGGGGAGACTTTGGCTTAGGCCAGAAAATTTACTGTTCTTGAAGGAGTGCAGCCCAGCCTGTAGTACAGGCCCGGCCAGCCCGTGCTGTCGATATCAGCACTGAAGAATAATCATCGGCACTTTGGTGGACACATCTCCCGTTAAAAGACTCATAGTCATTTAATGCATGTTTAAAGGTAGATTCAAGGCTCTGTTGTACATTTCAGCAGGGGTTTTTTTGCTTTTAGGTTTATGCAGTGAGAAGCATCGTGAGATGTGGTACAACAGAAGTAACCTGGAGGATTTTCATTAGCACACTGGAAGGTGAAGCTTGTTTTAGGTGAGTTTCCTGGCTGTCATGTGGGAGGACTAGTGACATTTAATGGATGCACGGATCCCTTGTGCATTTTAGGATCTCTGAAGGTTTTTCTAAAGTACTAAAATATACGATCGCTTGAAATAGCCTTTGGATCATCAGAGAATTATTCCACGCTCTTACCTAAGAGACTAATGCAAGGTACTAGGGGTCACCTTGCAAATATATCTTCCGGCTACCTGGTCGGAATGTCTCAGAAGTAGACCCACCAGTTCCCGAGGTCACCGTCGGCCTTGTCTATTCATCGGTGCCTCAGAACCGGATTCAGTTTCTGCACGCCACAGGGCTGCAGGTCCGATGGTATCTGCAGCTCCAACAAGAGCCGCAGTGGGGGGCGACGGGTCTCTCCCAGCCAGACTGCCTGTACGACCCTTTTTACAGGGGTGGTGGGGGGGGGATTGGTGGTGAAAACCGGCCCTTAACCAGGCCCATATTTTCAAAAGCTGCAGCCCGGTTTATACAGAACCTGGCAGTTATAAAGGGGTCTTTCTCTGCTGAGATGGTCCCAGCGTTATCGCCCCCCTGCCTTCCCCCCACTCTCCCCAGTTTCCCCCCAACCCGCCTCCCCTCCCATGATCAGACTAATGGACACCATTCTGAAATAACACACACAGCCCAAGTCCTCGACATGTGGACTCAATCAGCCGTAATTCAGCAATCATGTTCGACCACTGCCTGATTACACAAAATGGGACGGTTCAACTCCCCGACCGGGGATCGAGTTTAAAACTCAGAGAAAAGATAATATGTGCTCTGATTATAAACTGCCCAACACGCCAAGCTGGGGGACGGCAAATGGAACTGACTTTTCCCTTGAAGTCGGTCGTCTTTTGCAAGCTTTCTTCCAGTCTTCTGAGGATTTTGAGGATGTTTGATGTTACCTAAACTACTTCAACCTCTCTTCTGACACTGTAAGCCTGGGAATCAGGTCTATACCACTACCCCCCCCCCCCATGAGGGTGGGGGGTGTTTTTCTGATACCAAGTTGCCATAAAACTGTTACTATGGTGGGATACCAGGAAGACAGGGTACCGGAGTTTAGCTTACATAAGCAGTGACAGCTGGTGTTTGTAACAAACAAATAAATCCTCATCTGATTCTGATTGAAGAGAACAAATTGTGGGCAGAAGGACGTCTTTTGTTCTGTTGTAAAACCATCAAGACGGAAGAACCCTATTGGTTAAGAAGCAGCACCATCATCAAACCATAGCAGCCTGAGTTTCGTGTGATATGGTGGGAGCTTTTTTTAGAAAAGCCCTAAAGTATTTACTGATGTAATTTCATATGAGGTCTTTATGAAACAAGACAAATCGCAGGAGACATTTTACAAAAAAAATCCTTTATGCTACATTAACGTTTCAAACCGCAGGGTATAAATCTAAGGCCCGAGTGACGGCACAGCAAATGAACGCTCTTCGGGCTGAAGGTGCGCACAGAAACAAAGGAAGGCGCTTATTTAACACTCCTCCCGCATCCTGACACCCCTGACAGCCTTTTATAGTACTATGAATCCCAAAATGTCGATTTTGAGGACAAACTATTGAAATAATTTTTTTTTTTTTGCTTGAATTCAAATGCGATCTACATTTTTGACCTTTTACTGTAACTCTAGGGGCAGTCAGTGGATGGGGGGGGGGGTAGGTTAAGGGGTTTAGATTGTGGTGAGGACAGTCCACTTCTGGCAGTGCTCCTAGGGTACTTCTTACCAACTTAGCGAGTCAATTTTACTTTGTCTCAGACAGGGGGCACTGGCTTGCCTAGGGTGGCACACGGGCATCGACCAATACTGATCTATGAGGAATTGACCCGAACTCTTCTTAGAGGAGCTTGCATACTTCTTTCAGCAAGATAAGAGCTGAGGAGAAACGTCTCCTTCTGTGGTGTTATTGAGAAACCCGCGACCTTGAGCAATGCCTTGAGCCCTGAGGTCATTCACAGACCCAGAGAATCGCCACGTTTATCAGAAATCGCCTTTGAAGTTTGAGGGGGGTGTGACAAATTGGGGGGAGGGGGCACGGCCTTCCAGACCGGACACCTGCAAGGACAGCAGTCTGCACTCCAGAAAACTCCCACGGCAATGACACTTCGGCCTGCAGACCAGATATCGGAGACGCAGGGCGGGAGTTGGGCCTGCAGAGCGCTGGGGACGGGCCCCGCGTTACAGGAGCCCTCCCTGTGGAGTCGGAAGGCTGCGCCTTACTGCGCTAATGCACTTTTATTTCCTGAAGCGGGGTTATTTTCGCCCCCGCTGCAGCCAGCCCGGCTCTGGCCTTGCGGGGAGTGCTGGGGCCCCTCCATGCCTCCTGACCTTGTTCAATATTTAACGCGACCTGAAAGCGATATCCCACGGACGGCCCCGAGCCGGGCCATTACCGCCATCCCGCCGTCTGTGTGCTCCAGGGCCTCGGGGCGGATGCTGGCCCATCTCGCCTTGCCTGCCAGCGGGGTGGGGCAACTCGTCAGCGTGGGGAGGGGGGCTTGTGTTTCCCAGCAGATATCGATCTGCTAATGCATGGCGATCTTTATCCATCCGATTTCGCTTCTCCCAGAGGGTTTCTGTGGTTTGCCCAGTGGTCTGCCAGCCCCCATGCCCCCGCCCCCATCCCGGCTGGGAGCTAAACATTCCCGACACAGTGCTGAGTGCGAGACAGACTCCCCTCTGGATGGGCCCCAGCAAACCTCCCTCACCCCACCCCACCCCGAGGGCCCGGTGCATTACGGTCAGAGGTGCGAGAGACGGCGTGTTCTGGTTTGAGCACAATATCCTTTTGTTTCCCAGAGATTCGGGCAGCGTTCCCGCCCTGAGTCACTCTCTGCTGTGGTGGCTACGTGGCAGACAAGCCAGGCATGAAGCTCGGACAGCAGGAATAATGAAGGCCCCCCCCGGAGATTGACAGTCCGTCCTGTATCCTCTCTACCTACACGTGGATCCTGGCCAGGCGAGATGGGCTATTGCCTCGGGCTGCACCTTTAGAGGGGGCACCAACTGCCACCGATTAAAGTCACCCCCCCACTCTGGTGAAAAACTTTTACCATCACCAGCCCCCCATACACTCAAGGACTTGGGGGCGGAGGGAGCAAAGAATGGAGCAAAGAACACAACCTGACATGCTCCAACCAAACATCCAGATGAAAACCAAGTTACAGTAAGTACAAAAAGGTGACATAATACACACAAAATACAGCACAATTTCAGTGAAGAAGACGATATGAAAAATATAATTTCTGGTTATTTTGTTTATTACTTATCTTTTAGAAAGTAAGCAGCAGAATGAACCAGCATGTAAAACATCATCGACTACCTCTGATATTTAATTTCGTGTTACTTTTTCAGGGAATCTCCATTACTTTGTCAATGTTTCGTTTAATCGGTTAAAATCTATTTTGGCAGCTGTTTCTCACAAGACGAGATTCAGTGTTTTTGTTACTTCGTACATCTCAGACCAGTTTGGTTTGGATCGGTTCAGCTTGGTTTGACTGGGTTTCAGTTTGCGGATCAGCTGGGGCAGGATGGAGCGGCGGGGGCAGGGTGGAGCAGCGGGAGGCGGCCAGGGTTGGGATGGAACGCCGGAGGCTGGATGGATCGGGGAGGGTAGATGGAGCGGATGGAGGGTTGGGGACCGGAAGGATCAGCCGGGGCCGGATGGCGCAGCGAGGGGCTGGATGGAGCGGCTGGGGCCGGATGGAGTGTAGGGGGCAGGATGGAGCAGCGAGGGGCTGGAAGGATCAGCCGGGGCCGGATGGAGCAGCGAGGGGCTGGATGGAGCGGCTGGGGCCGTATGGAGTGTAGGGGGCCTGATGAAGTGGCGAGGGGTCGGATGGAGGGTTGGGGACTGGATGGAGGAGCGAGGGGTGGAATGGAGCGGCCAGGGGCCCGGATGGAGCGTAGAGGGCCAGATGGAGCGGCGGAGGCCGGATGGATTTCCCAGGACTGGATGGAGCAGCGAGGGCCAGGATGGAGGGTTGGGGACCGGATGGAGTGGCGGGGCTGGATGGATCGGCGGGGGGCTGGATGGAGCGGTGGGGGCCGGATGGAGCAGGCGGGGGCCGGATGGAGCAGGCGGGGGCCGGATGGAGCAGGCGGAGGCAGAATGTAGTGACGGGGGCCGGATGGATCGGCAACCGGCTCCGTCTATCAATCTTCTCGATAAACGCGGCACATAGATGCCTTTTCGTTTGTGGGTCACGATGCCAAAGCTACAGCAAACATCAACCCTGGAAAACTCGTTCCACTGAAGCTATCGAGCTCTTGGTTACAGCATCCTTCGGGAAAGGAGATTTAAGTACAGGCATTGACCCAAATATTGACCATTTGCACACTAGAAACATTCATGACTATGGCAAAAAAAAAAAAAAGCATTAAAAAAATCTACGCAGAGATTGGCTGTTGTGATAGGGAGAGGGTGGGGGTTCACTCGGGGTGAGGGGTGGTCTAAAAAGCAGGCTACACTCCTCCGTCTCCTTGGGTATGAAATGCATTCACCCCGCTGTCTGTCGGAGCTCACTAAAACCCCAGGCCACAGGGGCAGCTGGGACCGACTGTGCTTATCTGATGGAGGCTGGAGCTGTTTGGAAGTGCAACACGAGAGGCTCAGTCGCACATGGTGTGAGTTTGAGGCAGAGGATGACGTTGAAGCTCATTGTGCCAAACTCTACAGCACTGAACTTTTACCAGCAGCAGGAGTGGGGGAGAAAAAGAAAATAAGGGGGGAGAGAGGTAGGGGCTTTGGAAAGAGATGGAGAGAGGGTGGAGGGTTATCCGCGAGACTGTACTGGATATTCTCCAGTGGACGTGAAAACTCAGCGGTCCGAGTCTTATTACTACACAGACACAGTTAATGCTGGTCGTTCCCTCCATGTTTGGCCCGTCTCGCAATTTGGGACGTCTGCTGAGACAGAGGGTGATCTAAACCAGAGGCACAAACGTGGGCGCAGTGTAGCGTCAGAGAATGTTCCGGTTCGGTCGACCGTGTCCTGATTCTGATGCTATCAACACACCTGCTTGGCTGCTCTCTGTAGGTCAGATGCCAAAAAGCGATGATATGGATAACATCTAATAACTTCATATCATATAATGTTCCACGTAAATTTATTATCCACTCCAGGGTTTGCCAGTTATGAGCTTTAAGAGCAAATTGCCGAAACTCACTCAGTCCACAGGACACGTTTGTGAGAACATTTACGAGAACTTTAAATTCCATGGACTGGAAGTTCTTCGTTGTATTACATGAGGAGTGAGTGAGCTTTAGTTCTTGATACTGTAACATGCAATGAGGAAGCCCAACATTTGGTCAAAATCAACAAAAATGGAGGGAATTTGGAAATTTGCTCTTCATTTCAAATCCTCTGATAATGGATAACTGCCTGTTGAGTAAGAGGTAGTGGGGTGGGCCCTCGGAAGGGGGGGCGAGGTTACAGAGGCCGGGATTGTCAGCCGATGGCAATGACAGGGTTAAGAGGGATTCCTGGGAAGCAGTTCTTCATGCCAGGTTTGTTGTTCCAACAACGGGCCTCGGAGAAGGTCCAACTAGCAGAGGAGTGATGCACAGGGAAGCTCGAGTACTGACCCATGGTTTGATGAGGGGGGGATTTCACGGTAACAGTGAGTGGACTGGGAAAATGCTAAGAGATGTGGGGAACTTTGACGACAGATTGTGGAAGGCGGAAATTGGGAAAGGAGGAGCAGAGAAGAAGAGGTACAGAACTGAGGTGACGGAGGTAGATAGGAGAGATTGTGTAATGGGGAAATTAGGAGAGTAATTGAGGAGCAGCTGAGGGAAGTATCTGAACAAGAGGGGGACCTGGGAGGAGAAGCTATAGAGTTATGTCTGCTGGTCTGTTTGCTATGGAAAAGCCCAGCTATGACCTTCTGCCTCTTACTTTTTTCTAAAATGTCAGAGCCTGCTCACCTCACAATGCACATTTTTTTTTACCGCACAATGCATTGTGAGATTTGGCTAAAGCTGCCAGTGACATAACAGCCACTATATTTCTACAGTCAGAAAACACAGCTGATTGGTAGAAACCAAATCGCAGCACTCAGTGAATAACCAATATTGTTTGCCTTAGCTAAAGTAGTCTTATATACAGTCTTGGTTAGTCTTGGTTGCTCTTAAGTAAAGATTTGTTTAAACAAATAAAAACAGATATAAAAGTGGAACCAGTTATTCAGGATCCCATGTCAATCATGACAATTTGTGTATTTCATGTGGCAACTGTATTAGTCTATAATTAGTCCTTGAGTAGTAACTGAGTAACTAAGTGTTACCAACTTATTTCTGTTTTTTTTTCAAGATTGTTCATCGCTGCATTCTTAATGATGCTCCAAAAATTCCACCCCCACCCCCCCATAGAAAGAGGTGATATGTGTGCTGGGTAGAGTTGGACTTGTTCATGAACTGGTGATGTGCAGGTAATGAAGGTGAGAGCAGTAGACATGTGGGAGGTGTCACTGTGGAGTGAGCGGGGGGACACGCTGAGGCTGAAAAGTAGCCGGGGGGGTGGGGGGTTGACAGGTGTGCAGGGAGGCGCCCGTGTGAACGGCAGCACCATAGGGACGCCCAGGGGTGTTCTGGGAAAAGTGCCGCTGATGACAGATGGTGTGCAACAACAGAAGGGCCTGCAGCAGAGTTAAGAGGGGCGTGGATATGGGGGTGTGGGGGGGCTGTCATATATTGAGCTGTAAATCTGCACTGCCGGTTTAGTTGCCTTGCTCTTGGGGCGGGGGGGGGCAGGTCAGTGTGCGTGCCGATCAGCGGCGCAGTTTAAATTGCAGCCCGACACTCACAGTGGGAGGGACAGCCAGGCGACCCAGTGGTGTCCCCCCCCCCCCGCGGCACACGGAGAGCATCTGCACCGACCGCTGACCTCGTCGCCCGGCGAGCGCCGCCAAGAGGAGCAGTTGGGGGGGCCGAAGGGACAGGGTTGGGGGGCCCCAGTCTCCGGCATGCTCCTTCAGGGAGAGCCGGCCCGGTGCTGTCACTCTCACTGATGGGCGCAGCTCTGTCCCTCTGGTCCACGCGGCTGCCAGTTTCCCACCCATGTGCTTCTGGGCTCTGCTCTTCTGTGTCTAATTGGGATCCTCGCGTTTGCACCAGTGCATCCGGAACAGAGGTTTCGGTGCATTTTCACAAGCAAAAAAAAATAATTATAAATGAATCCTCCTTGCTGGATGGATAGAGCGCGTTAGCATGTTAGCGCATTAGCAGGAGTCTCTGGCCAAGCCTGATGAATGTGCACAGATCTCCAGTCACATCGAAGCAGCTTCCCTTCATGCTCAACGATGGTTCTTTTCAGTAAAGATCTGTTGTCCTCCTCACCCCCCCCCCCCCCGCCCGACTCGTCCCTTGGTCTCCCACTGCGGTCTTTCTTCTCCATCACTGATGTGGACATAATGGGAGCCCTTAATAGGAGAGTCCGTCACTAGCCACCGTGCAGACCGGCACAAAAAAGCACTTTTCTCTCCTTTTAATGGGTATCTGTGACGAACCAGACCTTTCAGCTTCTTAGACCCTTTTATTTTCAGCACATCACTGATTTTTTTCTCTCAGTTTTGTTGCCGTTTGGCAACTGCCTGTATTGTTGAAATGTGACTTAAAAAAGCAAGAGACTTTTTGGGAGGGGGGCAAACATTGTTATTTTAGTGTTACCAGCTGCCTTTTTAACTGACAGTGTGGAAAAATGTTGCATTACGCAACATCGGCGATGTGCTCATTTCGAAAAGCACAACATGTTTACTTCCTAACTGTGCAAATGAGATAAATAAAAATCATTATTTTTTTTTCTGGTTGGTAAAACAGTTTTGGAAGGACTGAGTTCTTAATTGGGATCACCGAGGCTAACATGATTCGATGTCAGATTAATAAATTTAGTTAATAAAATTAGTTAATAAAACTAGCGTGTAGATGTCAGAGCCGTTAGCGTTACCCTGTTTGGGTTTTTCCCACGTAAACAGAAACAGCGGCTTAGGTTTAATGGGCATCTGATGCCTGTCTGGCGGTGCTCTGTTGGAACATGAGGGAGGCGTTTGCAGTTTGCCTCTTGACAGACGGCGGAGAGGAACAGGAGAAAATGTGAACAGAGGAGAGGAAATGAAGGAACTGCATGTACAGAATGGACCAACTGCCCGATGCATGGCTGCCAGGCTCGTGAGAGGTGGCCGGTGACTCCTGTCCCAAGGGAGAGACACCTGCACAGGCTGGCTAGCACTTATCTGCTGTATCTAGCCCACCTAGCGATATCTGCCCCCCCCCCCCCCGACCCAATCATCTGTCTGTTGCTCCTCTATCCATTTCTCTTTCTTTGCAGAATGATGAGCAGACAGTTAGGAGCTCAACAACCAACAGTGTTTCCTGGGTGAACCCTTGATGATAATTGATCTAGTGTTTCTTTTTTGGGCAGGGCAGACAGGAAGTCCCACTGTGCGTCGTCAGGACATGCCGGGGGGGACGGCAGTGGCAGCCATTGACAGCCCCTGGGCGACCAGATGGAGAATGACACAAAAAGTCATAACAGGTCAGGAACGGATCTGGCTTCCGTCAGGCCTCGTCACACGTCACACGTCTTTTTACTGCTGCTACTTTGACAAGGATGGATCCCACCCCACAAAAAAATCACCATGTGACACATTCCTTTCGTAAATAGCTGGTGGTATAAACAGGCTGGTGTGACAGAGCAAAATCATGTTTGATTTACTGAGTTATGGCCTCGGCCGTGAATTTAAACGCACACAGGATGGAATGTAAGCACTTTACTCAAAACCCCACAGGCTTCTCAGGCATTGAGAGTCACACAGATTGGTTCATATAGCGTGCGGGCGTCCTGGACCAGAAAATATTTGAATAATGTTGAATATAGGACATTTGTGCAGTATTTTTGTAGATATTTAATAACAATAATTGTACGTGGGAAGAGCCGCGGCCTCACACTGCCTGTGGTTGGGGGCACACTGTGTGAGTTTACACAGCACCAGTCAAAGCCCATAAGGCTCCTTCTGGAGGCTTCAGCGGCCGTGATCCCAGGCCAAGACAAAAAGAGAATGGCTTGCTATGCTGGGGATGCTCCACAAGATGGCGCCCTAGGCGATGGTCGATGACACCTAAAGCGTTGACCAGCACTGCGTTTGCAAGTTGGCACTGGTTTATACCGTGTTGCTCTGTTTTCCTTCTGCACCAGTTAGGCTAACTGGTGATTCAAGATTTTCCTTAGTGTGTGTGAGTGCATGTGCCCTGTGATGCGCTGGCTTCCCTTTCAAGCGTGGCCCCCCCTGTCTTGTGCCCTTTGCTGTCTGAGATAGGCTCCAGTGCCCCACCCCCCTCATTCCCCAGCAACTCTGCTTAGAATAAGAGGTTGGAAAGACGTATTATACGTCATTTGTTATGCCATTGGTTTTAGCTGCAGCTTGCACTGCTTTGAGAGGCCTCCCACCGGCATCTGCGCTCACACTCTGGCTGCCCAGGACCAGGAAAACCCCAGGCCCGCTGGCTCGCTGCAGGCCCGGCTGGGACTGCCAGCCTGCAGGAGGGGAAACCACCGCTCCATTAACTCCCAGCGAGTCCCAGCTCGCTGCCACCGCCGCTGCGAGTGCCAGCTCCGCCGGCGGGAAGACATCATCTGTCATCTTCTTATTTCATTACCTTTTAAAAGTTCTGTGATCTGAGTCGTTTGAATATCATTTAAAGTCAATTTAAGGCCATCAACTTTATTTGCTTTCTGTTTCTGCATTACATCTTATGTTATTATCTAGAAATCACAGACTATATATATAAAGGCCTGTTCAAAATAGCCTAAACACTCTCAAGTAAATTTACTCCACGTAGCCCTAAGAAACTTAATTCTGAGGGCCTTCTTCCTTTTTAGTCATTGTGATGTTTTTTAGCATAAAACTTTCCTGTCGGACGTTAATCGAATTTAAGAATATTCCCCTTAAATGGACGACTCATGCTGGAATGTTTCCTCACCGTTTAAATCCCAGTGAATGGGGTCAGGGGTTGAAAGGCAGAGGTCCGGGTCGTGGGGGGGGGTCCGTGCCTCGCTCGAGGCGGTCCGCAGCCGTGAGAGGTGAAATACTCACCCATCCAGCGAACTGACAAGCCTGACAGCTATTCTTCCAGTACCAGAAGGGTTCTGACAGACAATCAAAGACTTTCTACCGGAGGAATCCTGGTTCACGACTCAGGGCTGTTCCCCCCTGTCAGTCCCAGCGATTCACTGTCTGCACAGAAGAGTGTTTATTGTTGGGTTAAAAAAACAGCCACTTCTCTCTGCAGAGCTGGTCCTGCTCATACACGCCTGGGATATGCCTGCATTTCAGCTAATGCAACAGCCTGCACGTTTTTTTTCCAACAGAAGAAATACGCACAAATCTTTGGTCTGAGGTTTAAACAGACTCACACACAACTAGAAATGTATTTCAGTTGCTTTGAAATCAAATTTAAGTGACCCTGAATTGTTATATAATAAAGGGGATGTTTTATAGATGATATCCCACGCAGGAGCTACTCCAACCTTGTGCCCTGTGGTGCCTGAGATAGGCTTCAGCCCCCCCGCCCACAACCCTGCACAGGATAAACAGCAAAAAGATGGATAGATGAGTTTCATATACCAGGTCAATCTCATACAGGGCATAACTCTATTTTGTAAGGACACATACGCAAAAACAAAATGATTCACTGAAGCTTATTTTCATTTTTACCATAATTTACGAAGAAGAAATTGAATAATGAAACATTTGAGAACAGTTAAGTGCCACTGTAATTTCTATTCCTTCTGTAGTAAACAATTAATTCCACAAGAGGGCACTATGTACCAGATCATTTTAGCTGGATAATTGCAAGGTCTCACCACTTGAGGGCACAAAACAGCGGCTAAAATGTTGACTTAATGAAAAGGAGCAATGGCAAGAGGTGTTCTGTTCTAATGAGCAGTGGTTCACATCATATTAACATTTTATTTATCTGTGCGATTTTTCAAAACACACGTGATAATTGAAGCACGCATCCATTTTAGAGTACGGCATCAGGGCCAGCCAACGCTCCAATATCACTAAGGAATAATCCCACAAAAACATTCTGAAGTCTTATTGCACTCATATATGCTGGCCTCCTCTCATGTTCAGACATCAGGAAAAAAAAATATTCAGGTGACTTTGAAGTGTCTCCGTGTTTCTTGTCGTATGTGTTTTTTGCCTGAAGAAAGTGTTCAGCCAATTACTGCACTACGCATCTCCCACAAGACCACTGGTCCGGTTTCCATATCTATGTGTAAATTTTGAAAAAAAGTCTAGATGAGAACACTTCAGGTTAATCTCCTTTTAATCATAACCTAAGCTTTATTTAATTTTTTTTACTGGTTTTCAAAGCCTTATTCCAGATGTTTATGGAGGGATTTTCACTTACGTGTGGACAAATGTGGTGACAGAGTGAGATAAAGACGCCAGGACAGGAAGACGACATAAAAAAAAACAGCGAAACGCAGAAGGTAGAGCGACTGTTTTTCCTCTCATACACTGAGTCTGCAGTTTATACAGGAACCGGGCAGGTGGGAGACAAGAAGTAAAACGAGCGGGGAAATGAACACAGGATCGGGATCCACTCGACTTCCCGGCAGCCATGTGGACAAAATAAGGGAAGCAGCGCTTTAAAAGGGACCACAGCGTTGAAATATCCACAGTTACAAACACTGCCACAAAGATGGATCATATCGATAGACAGACAGACAGGCAAACAGACAGACAGATAGGCAAGATTCTTTATAAGTCCTATATGGATAAAATGTTGGTTAAAGAGAACCATATTAGTATTAGGTATGACACAAACAGTACAAAAACTAACATCAATACACAAGTGTGTGTATATATGTGAGTGAGTAGGGTTGCTGATTATTGCGTGCATGGTTGCCTAACCAGACCATCGATGACTGATGCACCGTTACGGCTGTCGGGAGAGTGGAGACCCAGTAATGCTTCTTGGCACGTTGTGGTGGGAGGGACCGACAGCTAAACATTCAGTGTTATTGGTGGTGACGTTTGTCGCCATCCTCCAATCAGCGATCATCTCCAGGGTGCCCAGTACGAGTCCTTCTGACCAATTTGTTTAGTCGCCTAGCATCCCCCCTCACCGCGCTGATCCTGAAGTGCTCCGCAGCGTAGGAAATTAGCTACTATGGAGTAGCAGACCGCACTGAGTAGCTTAGCTGCACACACTGAAAGACCTTAGTTTCCTCAAAAAGAACGGCCCGAGCTGGCCTTTCTGGTAGACCATTTGTATTGTCCACAGAATCCATGGCCAAACAGACAATCTCCAAACTGCAAGTACATGGGTCATAAACATTGCTAAACAAATTAATGTATCTCAGAAACCATTTCATCATGTGCTCGTCGCGTTGCTAAGTTCCTAAAACATCTGCTTAGCCCAGAAACCTAATCTGTCTGAGGTTCCTCGTATTGAATTCTCTGTATCTAAAGTTACGATGATTATAGCACTACAAAGGTTCTGAGAAACACTGCCCTGGACTGGGACTGTTGTGATATATGGAATTCTCAAACCGAGAGCAATGCTCATTAATATATCTGAGCTAAACACATGATTTTGGGAAGATTTTGGGAATCTTTAGAGGATTCGGTCTTTTATGCACCAGGCCCATGATGCGTCTGTCACGTGCCACTCATCGACGAAATGCATCCCTAAAGAGGAACGGCGCGCGCATGTCAGAGCTCACTGCAACGTAGGATATTTTTTTGTTTTTGCTCACGGTTATAATGTTGGACTGTGAGTCTCTCGATCTTGACAGTACACTGTTGCTGTGCCGTTAAAACACAGCTTGACTTCATTCATCATCATTATCTCTGTTGTTGCCTATAACACCTTTAGCATTAATAATTATACAAACTTTGAATACCACCTGCGATAAATGCACAAAACTCTGACATATGCATTTGTACGTAAACGTGTACTTACATGGTAAAACTGACTAAATGAACTGAACACAAGGTGATGGATTTTATTGGTATTCAGATTCAGAAACGATTAAGCGTGGCTTATGGGTTTCTCATTTACATATAAGCAAAAGTAAAATGAGGCAGCACCAGGCAAGTGGGAGGAATACAGGACGATGATGAGCAGAAGAAAAGCTGCCATTTCCGACATTCCTCTGCGGCGTCCCGTTCAGCAGCGCACAGTCCCGGCGCTCTCGGGTTACCCAGCCGCCGTCGGAGCGTAACGCAAACAGCGCAGTTGGTGTCATCCTTCAAAGGGGGGGTCCTACCTTTCCCCGACAGCGAGACTCGACTCGTGGTTCAGATCCTGCCATTTGTCTTGCTTGTTTGACAGTTCGAGCATTGACCGCTATTTGAAGCTCAGCTCGCGATGTCACGTTCATGCGGGATGGCATTGTGCTTTGCTTAGCTGTTGATACAAAACCATTGAGAGCCTCCGATATAACGCGAAGCGCAGACCAAGAAAACAAAAGACATTCTGACAGCTTTGCTTCTCAAGTATATCGCTATAGTGCGTGCAGGTTTCTGACTTTTTTGCACATTGCTACACAATTGAGAGATTTTTCTTTATGTACTCTGCTGCCCCGTTTGCTAGCCCTTCTTTTGTTTCGGAAAATCCGATTTTACCTAATGTGTCAAGCTGCAGCCGTCCGCCAAAAGTTGAGGGTGATTGCCGGAAAAGCCACAAAACACAACATTTTACAGATAAAAGATACCGAATTACCCAATACAGATAGCAGAAGGACAGATAAAGAAGAACTTTTGTAGTTTTTTTCTCCTTAGCTGTGGGTTAGAGCATTACCCATGATATTTGACACTGTTGTACAAGGCTGTAGATTTGGACATGGACCGTAATGACCTGTCCCTACTAATATTTTGGAGTCCCATGTGCATTCAGGGGGTCGGGGCTAATGTCATCCCCACCAAATTTGAAGCCAAACCTACAGACTTGCTGGTGTAGCAGAACATTACAGCTCAGTCATGATACACAGCAATACTTGGAGAATCCAGTACAATACAAGGCTGGCTTGTGTTTATCTGTCATGGGACTGCGGGTTCAGATCCCATTGCCAAGTATTCATATCACTGTTGGACCTTTGAACAAGGCCCTTAACCCCAAGTGCTCCGGGGGTCCTGGATGCTGGGTGACCCTGCCCTCCGACTCCAGGCTTTCCTCACTTGTACATCTCTTTGGACAAAAGTGTCCGCTAAACACGTAAATGTAAAGTTTGTCACCTGTCTGTCAGCGAGATGGCTTTCCCCGGGGGGCGGGAGTGCCCCCCCTGCAGAAATAACAAGGCTTTGTTAACCATTTCTGGAGCCCGCGGTGCCGACGGACACTTTCAACACCCTTTGATAGCAGTCTGCGGTTTTTCCTCGCTGACCGCGGAGCGTCGCCAGGACAAGACGGGAAATACCGCACAAAGGAGATCGTCCATGCACACCGGCGTTTGTTTGAGGCTCTTTGCTGAGGGCGCTCAGCTTGCGCTGTGGGCTTTGTGTGCGCAGGGCCGGTATCTGCTGATGAATCTTTTAGCAGGCGATGACGGGGCACGCCCTGCTGTGCTAATTGCACATGATTACAGGGAAAACAGTTTATCCAGAAGCTCTGGGCGTCATCAAGAGATTATGAGCCCAGAACAAATATGCAGTGAATGATGGACCAGTCGCTTGCCAGGTTTTTGAGGCTGGAAATAAAGCATGGTCATGTGATTGTTTGCGGTAAGTCGGAGGGAGCAGTATCGTGCCAGTACTTCTGTAAATGGTAAAGCATTTCATTTCGTTTCATTTCATTTAATTTCAGTAGCATCCCCTAAAAAAACTTCCATTAAATTATGTGAATTTTTGAAGGTCTCTGTCTTGACATCATACCAGGGCTGGAGGTGTGAACCAAAGCCCAGTCAGCATGGAACTAAGGGGGGGGGGTGCACAGGGGGTGGACCCAGGCATGCTCCGAAACCCCAGCACTGAATGAAAACACATGGGGAGGGCCTCACACACATGTGCCTGCCCTGCAATCAAACGGAAATGGGGGGGGGGGGGAGTGGGTCTCACTGAAAATCTCATGTCAGATAAATCAAATTAACACACCGAGCCGTTTATCCCTGAAGACGGAGGAGTGCTGATTGATGGTGGAATGTGGCCAAATGTACCATTTTTAAAAAACATTTTGGAACTTTCTCATAGCATTGATTGGATCAGATTCCCACCTCAGTCCAGTTTGAACCCGAATCCAAAGGCACATCCAGAACAGTCATGCAAATATATACAGGAAAGTAATCAAAGTAATATTTAGATTCTACTGACTCAGATATCTGTGGAATTTTGACAGCCTGCAGAGGGTGGGGTTAGCGGGTAAGAGATGCGTTGAAGTGTAATGTAAAGCCTCAGTCTTGATAACGAAATCTTCAGTGATTCAAAGATCCATCTGCATCAGTGGCGATGTGATGTGAAGATATAAGACTAGAATAAGAACAGACATAAATGGCAACGTTTGGAAATAATGTACAAACAAATTAATGACAGTCAGCAAGAATTGGAAACAAAACTCTGTGCTTGATAGGGGGCTGCTTCCGTAAGCCTATCGCTTAAACAGCCAACATCACCAGCACTGCACCTCAAAGACCACACAGCTGTACTCTCCTCTAATTGGATCAGAAGCAGCGTGCTGAGTTTCTCCCAGCCTCACGCCCTGCGCTGCCTGGGATCAGCTATAGGCCACCCTGGAACTCTGACCAGGATAACCAGTAGCAGGATTCAGTGCGACTTAGATGCTGCATGCAGTGCAAAGATAACAACTGAAAAATGCGCCCAGTGTTCCAGCGGGAATCAAAGGGAATTCTGGGGCTTTTTGTGTCATTTCATTTAGGTGTGAGGTACAGGTCACATGACACCACTCTCTGTTTTATTCCCTTGCTCACACAGTGTAGAATGAGGTCCCGACTCTTATAGCATGCTCGAAGGGGCCCCCTTAATTTACTCACATGCTCTGTTGCATGCTTGAACGTTGGTTGCTGTAACATGGTTTGAGAAATGGGTGTTCAGCATAGGCCCGTGACATAGCCAACTGTGCTCAGCAGGTTAGCATGCTGTACCCGCTATCAGAAGGTTATAGGTTCCAATCCCATGGTTGGCAGAGTCATTTCCTTAGCTGCATTTGCTCCAGGGATTGATTGACTGACTGACCCTGCTTTTTTGATAGGCATCTGGTAAATTAGTAAAATGTAATTTAGTATAAGACACATACACACGCATACTTAACCAAAAATGTCCCTGAGCTGACCTCATAGTGCCCCTGCCCTAGATTAATCGAATCAGAGCATCCCCTCCCTGAGTGAATCCTTCTTATGTGAGTTTGGTTTATCGCCACACTGGGTAGGGAAGTGCACTGAATCTGACCTCCCTAAGTGAGGAGCATGCCCCCTGCACCCCTCCGCGGCCCCCACCCTTCTCACCCCACTCACCTCCCATCCATCACCACCTCCAGAGTGACTTCCAGCGCCAGGTTGTGGGCAGGGGTGCCATGCAGACCATGGGGCCCGCTCGTGTGGGTACGCCCCCCCCCCCACCCCCTCGCTGGCGCCCAGTTCCCGGACATTCCATCCGCCGGCAGGTTTAACTCACACTCTGACAGGGAGCTTTCAGTCGTCTGCATCGTTCGTCTGTCCTCAGCTCCAGTACCGTGTTTCAAACAGTCCATTTATCTTCCGGCTCTGTTTTTCCACTTGATGATGGCAGTGGTCGTCCTGGGCAACATCAACCAGGAGGCGGCAGTGGCAGGGAGGGTGAAAAACAGTGAAAACATTTTAGCCCGGGCGGGGGGCTTGGAGTCTGTCCCAATTTCTCTGGGAGGCAGGAAACAGCCACACTCACCAGCTTGTCGCCCCAGAAACCATCTGACCCCTTTAGCGCTACCTTCACCCGTGGTGCTTTTTGCTGACCAGCACGCAGGGGAGCAGTGAACACCGTTTTCACTGTACTTGACATTTCTGCCCATTTCGGGAACTAAAACTCACAACCCTCTGGCGTCCTACTGGACATACTAGGCTTGCGACCACATGGCATAAATTAAAGGCAGAGAAGCAATAAACTAATAACATGTGTAGACTGCAGATGGATGTAATCTCACCAAAAGCCACTCGTCCCTTTCAGATGGTCTCAGATATGAGGATGAATTACTGTCCCTGTCATCATTATCAGAAATTTCACCCAGAAGACCTGGGGCAGGCGATACATTTGGGGGAGATAGTGTGTGGGGGCGGGAGGGTGTCGGGGTGGGGGGGCGGAAGGAAGTGTGATCGGCGTTGGCATCGATCCAGAGCAGAATCATGTTTCGAAGATGGCTGCATGTCCAGACGACGTGCATCACCCCCTCTCGGGATGTGCGGCTGGGAGGAGCAGCCTGACGAGCCCACATCAAGTTAGCTCCCAGTGTCACTCTGCCCCCGCAAAAGGAAGGGATGCATTCCATACTTTCATGTGCGGGGGGGGGGGTATTTGTTTCGAGGGCCCTACTCAAAAAAATCACTTCGCCCCCCCCATCCCCCTTGGTTTTTCAAAAAACTAAACAAATCACAAGCGAATAGAGTCAGAACATTGTAGCTAACTAACTCATTAGCAGAACATGTAGTGTCTGCCTGTCGCCCCAGAAGGCCCCCAGTTTGAGACGGTCTTACGCACCACTGCCGGTCACGTACAGCCCAGTGAGATTCTCATCTGAAAACTCACAGCTGATTTTAATTTTTTTTTGTGGGCAGTTTACTGACAGGACAATGGTGATCCACCCCCCTGTGTGTGAATCCAGGCTACAGAGAGCATATGTCCAGCGGGGCACATGGCTGGCGTCCCTCCCAGGGGCCCTCGTGCAGCTCGAGGCCCCATTCCCAGCGTGGGAGCTATTGTGCCGGTGAAGAGGGGGTGTGGGTATGAAAACCTGTGGGCCGTTAAAGGAGCGCCCGGCGAGCGGGGGGGGGGGGGGGGCGCGGCGGGCCGG
>JAODJX010000049.1:2160470-2173718 GCA_026776945.1 Isichthys henryi | reverse complement strand
TTTATCAGTGTTTATCAGTGTTTATCAATGTTTATCAGTGTTTATCAGTGTTTATCAATGTTTATCAGTGTTTATCAATGTTTATCAGTGTTTATCAATGTTTAACAGTGTATCATACAGTGGTTTCTTACGGGTTTAACCAAATAAACTCCATTTAATATCAACAATTACTGGTATATAGTTATTTGCAAAAATTATTTATTTACTTACCAAGTGACAGTATTTGTGTTTTTTTACTTAGTTCTCATGCCATATTCATATTCTGCTTCTGATATTTTCCATTTACGTTGAGTTCATTGGATCGTAACCCCATCGTAAGTCGAAGAGGTCATGCAGTCTTCTAGATATTTATTATTTCTTTGGGTTCTAAGGTTAAAAATACCATATGGTTGTGAGACCTGGAAGGGTCAGTTGATTTCTATGCATTCAAATAGTTTGGAAATGGCAGGCAGGACTGTTGCCAGAACTTTGTGTCGAATCGCTTTTATTTCACACAGTATCATTTTGATATAGCGGTTTACACTGTGAAATCAGGGCATCGCATATGGGCAAGTCGCTTCGGCTGCTGAGTCACAATCACGCGCGTTAATTATATTAGGAAGCGGAAATCAAAATAAATTGTTTTGATTGCATTGTGCCATTAGCTACAAATGTTAGACAACGACTAATGGACACAGAGGTCGGGGGGCAGAACAATATCTCTTAATTCCTGCACTCACAGTGAATGGAAGGAGGGAGCAATTTCAGGATGGGAGTCGTATAAAAATCCAGGCTGATGCGGAATTAAATTTAGAACATATATGGAAGAGGCTGACCTTCAGTTTTCCTTTATAAGTGTAGCAGAGTAGCTAATAATCATTGTCTTAGCAGCTGTTTTAGCTATAGCAGCTTATACCTTCCTTTCTCTTCTTTTGAAAACTTCCCACAATTATATCCATAAATAGTAATTTGCGGATTGGCCTTGAAACTGGGTGTAAACACATAAGAACATTAAATTATAGGCCTGTCCTGGTACAGCCTGACTGGAAAGTATTACCGACTCGAGTTGCCCGAATGCCATTCTTTATCAAAATGGAAACTTTACCTGAATCTACATGTTGTAATGGAAATAGGCAACCCTATTTTGATGTAATTATTACATTTGCTTATTTAAGAGGTGCTTTAATCCAAAGTGATATACATCCCAGGAAACAGGGTCAGCCAGTCCCTCGAGCAATTGGGAGTTAATGACCTCGTTCAAGGGCCCAACAGTGAAATCACTCTTGTGATTAGAGGATTTGAACCAGCAACCATCTGATCACTGGCACAACATTCTAACCTGCTGGGCCACATATCCCCTCTATTAGTGCTTAATAATGTCTGTATACATTTAATGTTTTTTTTCTGGCTGGTAGCCCTGTTGAGATTTGGCAGTGTGTAAATACTAACAGTGAAGCTTCTCGTTTTTCTAGGTTTCCTGTTTTTCTAGACCATTCGCTTGTCTTTGTGCACATAGCCGTGGCAGTTGTGTAGTGTCTGTATGCAAGTTGTATGTATTGATCAGCAAGTAGCAAATCCCGTGAGAGTACGGCGTGTTTCCGGCACGTCTCAATGGAATCGATGGAAGCCGACATCAAACGCCTTCAATCACAGCCACTGGCAGCACTTCAATCGCATCGAACCCCCCATGTATTACTGACCCCCCCAAATGCTCTATCCAGTTAAATCAGAATCAGGTTTATTGGCCAAGTTTGTACACACACACACAGGATTGTAATGATATCTTTGTGGGGACTCTCCATTCATTTCTACTGGGAAAACTCTAATCCCAACATGACGACCTTAACCCCCACCCAGCCCTTACCTTAACCATAAGTAACCAGACAAAATATGAGACTTTCAGGATTTTTAGTTTTCCGATTGCATTCACAGGTCTTTCTGAGGACCTAAAAATGGTCCCCATAAGGTAAAATTGACATTGTGGGGAACATTTGGTCCCCACAATGTAATATAAATAAAATGCACACCCGCACAGAATCTGTCTTCAATTGTCAGTGGATGTCAAGCACACGGTAGGAGGCGATGTGTGCGTCAGTGTTCTAAGCCTCTGTGCCTGTGATGGGAAAGTTGCCGGTTTGATCCCGGCCTTGGAAAAATAGCTACATCTGTGGGCACTTGAGCAAGGCCCTTAACCCCCCAGCTTCATGGGTGCTGCTACAGGTGGCTGCCGTTCACTGCCAAGCTCGCTTTCACCTACATGTGTGTCAGAGCTAGAATGGAAGAGGGAATAAGCAAGAAGAGAATTTTCCCACAGGGATCAATAAAGTGCTATCATGTCAGACAATATGACGCACACATACAGTCCGGTTGATACAGACAATGTGCGTGTGCTTGGTAGGTATACGGAAGGAGTGTCCTGCAAAGAATGTTAAGTATGATATGTACAATACAATGAATTCAGTGAGTTATTTGCAATAATGAGGTAATGCATGGTAATGGGGGGAAGGTGGGTGACTGTGCACCCCATCACTTCCTCTGTGACTCTCACCATACAACTACTGATGACATGTACATATTTATCATCGAGCCAAAAGGAGGCTAAATTTAGTGGCGCCGTGATTTTTATGTCTGCCTCTTCTTCCTTGCTCCCCGCTTTTGCAGGAAAAGAGTGATGTGGTCAGTGACTGGGGGAGATCTGTGAGGCCGGTTCTCGCCTACGCCCCCCGCCGGAGTGCCATCGAGATGAGTAGCGGCACCGGCCACAAGGTGCCATCACTGGCCCGGAGTGACGCCAGCTGCCTGTCCAAACACAGCTCGCGGCAGGTAAGCCGCGGTATTCCCGTACATCTGACTCATCGCTCTGAAATCACCCCCCAAGACACACACCACATTATCACATATATCAGATTCAGCACCAACTTGTACTAATCTAATAAAATATAATATTGCCCTTACATGCATGTGATATGAGTCTGCAGTCCCATGATGCTTAGCGTCACTCTCTGTTGTTTACCTTGGGCCTGTCTGGGCGTCTGTCTGCCTCACTCCCACCTGCCTGCTCTTCAGTACTGACTGAGGTACGCTCGGCACAGAGCTGTCTTGGGTCTCCAGTTAGGGCCCAGTTTGTAGTTACATGCAGCATCCAGGCAACAGCTCCCGTTAAGGCTGCACTGGGCAATTTCTCCTCTGCTCTGTCAGATGCACTCAGAGTAAAGTCACTCCCACGGACTCGCCTCCCCCGCTGGCTATGTCACAAGTCCTGGAAGGCACATTGTCTCTATACCGTTTCCTGTAATTATACGGCACCAGTCGAAAGTCTGGACACATCAACTGAAAATCATTTGTTTTTCAGGAAGATAATGACCCAAAGCACACCTCGAGCTTATGTAGCGAGTATTATCCTGTTAAGAAGGAACGAGACGCAGTGCTGTGACAGATGACCTGGCCCCCACAATCCGCCCCCTGACCTAAACCCTATAGAGCTGCTTTAGGATGAGTTGGATGGAAGCGTAAGGACACAGTAGCCAACTTGTACCCAGAATTTGTGGAACCTCCTTCAGGACTGTTGGAGAAACATTGCAGGTGGCTATATCTGGAAGTTGGTTGAAAGAATGCCAAGAATTTGCAATGCTGTCATTTAAGCTATTTTGGGGGCTATTTTGAAGAGTCTGAAATCTAAGAACAGGTCGAGATGTTGAAAACTTCTCTTCTTTGTTGCAATATTTGATTTGTGTTACTTCACTGCTTCAAGGCCTTTTACTATAAGATGAATAACTTACCTAAAATAGGGACAAATGCATGAAAAGCAGGTGTGTCCAGACTTTTGACTGGTAGTGTGCGCACTCCCGTCCTTCTCCCCTGTTACTCCACCTTTTTGTATATGTAATTAAGCTGCAAATGGTCAAATATACCCCGTTAATAAGCTGCATGATCAGAGAAATGCTCAGTGTAGCTGACCCCCTCGTGCTCTGGTCTTACTGTATATATGTCAGTGCAGCTTATACCCAGGATTGGCCCCTCACTGAATTTGAGCTGCAAGAATGTGCAGTTTCCTGCATCAGCACAGGCACAGTGCGCTTCAGTTGGCATGGCAGTCGCCGAAAGCCACATCAAGGATGATTGTGTAACATCGCAGGCCAGTTGTTGTTCTTTCTTTGTGCTACGTTATGCTACGTTCATAGCTCGCTTTGGAGAGAAGCGTTTGGCAGATTGTTAGATATTAGTCCATAGCTAGTCCATGTATTAGCTGAGGAATATGGTTGGAGTGTGACCCAGAGGGAAGGACTGTGAGAGCGAGGGAAGCAGAGCGACACTGAGAGTGGCACTGCGACACCGAGATCTGTCCGCTGCAGGTAGTGGTTGAGTATGGTGGAGACATGTGTGTCTTTTAGTAAGAATTGGGGCATAGAGACAAAAGAGAGGGGCTGACCTAAATGCCGACCCTGCAGGTACAGGGGTCTGATGTCGGCTTGCATCATCTCCCCAGAGCCTCATGGGGGGATTGTCAGCCCAAGGCGTACTTTATGGTTACGGTGGATGGAGCTTTGGGGCTGACGTTCACCTCCAGCCCAGGTGCTAATTAGTGCCGATTAAATTAGTCAGCATTAAGCAGAGCGGTGTGAGACACGCGTCTCAGGGCTGCCGCCCCGCCTCCCGCCCCACAGGACAGCTGGGAGATTGTGGAAGGTCTGCGTGGCGCCCTGGGGGTCGTCCAGGAGCCACCGAAGCAGGAGGGCCTGCTGCTGAAGAAGAGAAAGTGGCCCATGAAAGGCTGGCACAAGGTGGGCTCTTTCACGCACATACCACAAATTTAGGGGCTTCACTCGAACTTTCTAGAAGAATCTGAGTAGCCTTACCAGCCTCTCGACAGTCAAGGGCAGAAGGTAAAAGTCCAGAAGCAAGTTCGTGTTCATAACCAGGATTATTAACTGAATTGATTACTGGAATAAAATAAGATTCGAAAATAAAATAACTACAACTAGATATGAACTATAAGTACTACTTCTGAAACTATCTGAGAAAAACAAATGTCAAATACTTTCCATTAATATTCTAAAATACTATTTAGCTAAAGTACTTGGATGTTTATCTTAAAATAATACCATTAATAATGCTAGCTAAAACGAAATCGGATTTCAAATGGAGATTGAAAATAATATGAAAATGAAAATGGTATTTAAAAAACTACAGTAACACTGCTTGTAACACAGTGAGTGTGGCAATGTTACATGTGTCGTCTCTTCCTTGTCGTTCACTGTGTTCATTCTTCCCACAGCGATACTTTGTGCTGGAGAAGGGCATCCTGAAATATGCTAAGTGTGGAACTGACGTGAGTATTGGGGGGGGGGGGGCCTGCATCGGCATGCCCGTCATGTCCGTAAATATGTCTGTTTTTGTGCGTGAGCTTGTGGTCTGCAGGTTTTCTCTGGCCGTTTCCACACGGATTCACGTTTGGGTGATGTCCTTGTGTCTCTCCACCCAGATCCGGAAAGGGAAGCTGCACGGCCGTATCGATGTAGGGCTGTCAGTCATGTCCGTTAAGAAGAAGGGCCTGTGCATCGACCTGGACGCCGAAGAAAACATCTATCACCTGAAGGTACGTAGCACCCCATGCATAGCAAAGCTGAACGGAGAAGCTTAGGCCGTAATCTGAGGAACAGTTGGAGGTACTAAGCATCAACAGACCCAGCAGTGATCGTACTTCGCAGATTGCTCTTTAGTTGCAGTTCCTTGTTCAATTTACCTATACGTACATCTCTCCTTACACCGCTGTTCCATACCCAGTTGTAGTCAATCAGAGCTTTATATCTGTGTACACACATTAGTTGTTAAAATGGAATATACTGAAAGGCCTTGGACCAGAGCCCATTTTGTGCTGCATTTGTCATAATTTGAAAATTGGATTGTATACTAACAAAAGAAAAGTAAGTCTGCCGGTTGGAAACCTTCATTTTATACTGTGTATTTATATTGAGACTTATGTTATGACATCTGGATTCCTGATCTTCATTAAAATTGATGGATTGAATCCACCGCATCAAACAAATAACAATGGAAATTTGTAATTATTTGCTCAGTGAAAAGTCTACAGAATTTCTTAAGGCTGAAAAATTAAATACATTCCTAGTTTCATCATCTTGTTAAAGGGACCCTGCTTTGCCTGATCGTTCCCTTCTGGGAGTGTAAATGCTTTTTCTTATTGCTTTTTTAATACAGTAGGTGTGAGGGTCACAGTTACAGAGAACAAGACCAGGAGTCAGACTTTCCACAAACAGTGATCAATTTGTAAACAGAGAAAGTGAGCCTTTCGTGATCACTGGTCCCCAAAGACCCAACACCACCAAACGGAAGAGGCACCAGACAAGACCAAACATGGCCTCCTACAGCCCTCTTAACAAATTCAATCTCACAGATCGTTACCCGTCAAACCTCAAGAGGTTCAGATTCACCTTGTAAACCTGTAATTTCTACAGTTACTTTTACAATTACAACTTTGATTATTAAACTTCTGCAGAATAGATAGTTGCCGCTTTTAGGCATCTGTATGTGGATTTTCCAGAGTTTAAGATGATTGGATTGAGCAGATATCTAAGTAACCATGCAAACAGCAGAGGAGGAGAAAGCAATGAATGGAAGCAAAGGAAAAAAAACACAACATTTCTTGCTTTATGCCTCCCTGCTCCCGCTCTCTGTCATCCCCGGAAATTATCCAATTTCACAGCTGACTGATAGTTCCATTTGCAATGCAAAACAGTTACTCCAAAGAGGTATATTTAATGAATCAGTCAATATTAAATATTCCAGAGACAATGGACTCATAAATCAATGCACTTGACATGATCACCATCACAGATAATGTCTAAGAATTGTGGTTCTAATACACGTTTCTTTGCACAGGTCCCAACAGATGAGCTGTTTGAGGAGTGGGTGTTTAAGCTAAGAACTCACCGTGTCTTCCGTCAGAATGAGATTGCGATGTATCCCAATGAGATGTCCCAGTTCTGCTTGCACTACCCCCCCACGATATCTCCTGGACTGACACAGACTGCTTCCCTGAGAAAGGTATAGTGACAGGTCCAGTCTGAATACGGGCAGGTTAATATTCATTTCCTACCTCTCTGGGTAGCAGCTCCCATGTCAGATTGCTGATGTTATATCCTCGAGGAATGTATTATTCTAAAGCAAAATATCCAGTTGTCTGAATTGGCACAACATTCACCTTGTATGGAATCAACAAGATAATTAAAAATGCCTGTGCAATTCATTGTGTGGAGTTAGTTACTTTTCAAAGGCATAACAAAAAGTTACAACTAAAAAGATTGAGTATTACAAGTGTAAATGCAGAAGGTTTAACAACCGAAGGTTTGTACTGATGATGATGTAGTGATTCTGGTCCGTTCGACGCAGCGCACGACACTGACAAACCAACCAGCAGGCCATCCCGAGGGCAAGCTCACATCTTGGCTACAGTCTTCTGAAGAAATGAAGAAGGTCAATGACGGTAGGGCGATCGCCAGATCTTCCCACAATGTTCTCTAAGTCAATGGGCTTCATAGTTTGAGAAAGCTTTGTTTATATTTCCCCCCCTGGCGAGGAATGACCATTTACTCCTTTACCTGCCACTTCTATCAAAAGCATCTTAAAGTGCAGGACTGGGTTACAATTTATTTGTGCACTCTGGAATTTCAGGCCACAACTTTTGCATTGCTTGCACAATCCTAAACTTGTTTAGCTACAGCAGGAGGACCACTGAGCCTTACCAGTCATCCCACTGAGCCTTACCAGTGATCCCAGTGATCCTTGTCCCTGCAGGCCTCTCAGCATGTGAATCCTACCTTCAGGAGATGGACCAACTGTTGAGGAACATGGAATTTCTTCACCGGACATGCTCCACACCATCCATGACCACGTTCCCTGTATGTGAAATCCTCTCCTTCGGTCCTCACAGATACTTTAAAGTAACACGGCAAACCTAAAATGCTAGAATCACTCATGTGACACACACCCATCCAAATTCCATGTTTACGGAGTAATCAGGTCCTCTTCTGTTTTGTCTGGCTTGTAGGCATCCTCCTTTGACATTGCTGGCAAAAAGGAGAAGAGAACTCACAGAAAATGGCGCTCAAAGAATTGTGGGAAAGATGGTAAAATGACGCTCCAGGTGCCCGCGACGAGGAACATGTTTGCTGCACAGGTAGGTCCCTTGAGCCTCTATTTTGCTCTATTCTCCCTTGGCGGTTCTGAATAAGAATATTCAGTTTATTCTTGCCATTTCTCCGTCAGGCAGAGGTAAGAGATTCTCTTTCTAAGTCTACTTTTGTTGTTGTTATTAAGTCTGGCCTCTGTGGCCTTGTAATTTCCCCACTGCCGCTCATGCACAAAGACATTTAACGCTTCCTTATTTGTTGGCTTAGACTCCGCTTTCCACACACTCACAACCGCCTGTGCTCCATGTCTCCCAGGTACCCAGCTGCATATCATCTGGCTCCATTCGCCTCCACTCCTCCAACCCGAACCTGTCTACCATTGAGCTGATCAGCCATGAGGTCTACCCCGAGACTCCCGACTCGCCCACGGAGGTGTCCAAAATCCTGGAGGACTTCTATCGGGTGGCAAGAGACTGTAAGTCCAGATCTGTGCTTGATGCCTGAATTCATGTGCCAACCTTCATCACAGGGACATGATTTTTTTTTAACTCTATCCACCATACTTTTACGGAAATGACCTCTTTTTATGTCAATTATTTATAAGTTAAGAAGTAAAAGGTAGAGTCATTTTTCTATTTATCTTTCAACTGAAAAAACAGTACAAAACGGGGCACCTTCCAGGTGTTTTGGCCAAAAATAAATGAGAAAATGTCTGCTAGCTGGCCCAGCTGGCTGTAATGATTGAATAGATTTTCTGTACATGCACACTTGACAACAAACACTGAAGAGCTCCTCATCCCCACCAGCATCAGACGGCCTCAAAGTGAATACAGTTTCTGTCAGAATAACAACCACGTAAATTTTTTTCTTATTCTTATAAATCAGCCTTTAAGAATTTTGAACAGATACATTTAGAAATGGTGTTTTACAATGACTAGCTCTCAGTTTTGTCTTCATCTTGACGTAACAGCGTGTCCAAGCAAGGTTGACTTTCTTTCTGTCTATCATGCCTACAAGCATTTCTCTTCTTAGCATGATGATCACCGGTCTTTAATAGGAGTACATAATTGTCTGATTGCTCTTGGACCCACAGTGAACGGCACCATGAGGTCCGCCTTTGGAGCTCTGTCCTCGGAACGCGAGCGAATGAAGGACTTCATGCAGCATGAGGCCTGCCAGCTGCCTTCCCATCAGGCCCTGGGGCTGAAGAACACCCTCAAATCGGTACACTTCCTGTGGCCACGGTCACCTTCCCTGGGAACTTTCCTGCTAATTGGCAAGAACTTCAACTTAGTGAAGAAGCTCTTGTGCTCTAAGTTGGAAGGCTGTAAGATGAGGGTGGTGGCATGGGTATTCCAGGGAGAGGTGGAGTCATGTGATGAGCACTTTGATCACCCGAAAGCATTTTACTAATGATTTTAAAACAGTCACTATTATCTGTCCTGTGCAGACTGCACTGCACTCATCACCCTTGTGTCTTGACTTGTGGACCTGACTAATTCTATTATTCCACCTTTTCCTAAATCCAAAAAGAATTGTGATAGTTTCCATCCCCCAGACTCCGTTCTCTGCTCTCATCTGAATGTCATATAGTTCCGCTTATATTTATAATTCATATATTTCTGCTAATATTTGACTAAGGTAAGCACGTCCCGCCTTCTCTGAGTTCTCCACTAATCACAAGCCGTCTTAATCTCTAAACGTGAACATGACCTGGAGGCTGCTCGATTGAATCGCCGTAGGGGTCCCTGTCACCCCTTCGAGCAAGGAGCTCATCCATGTTTGCTCCGGTAAAACATCCAGCTGTTTGAAGTGTAAATCAGCACCAGTCATTTTTAATTAAAGCTTCTAGTCAAATGTCAGGACATGCGTCCCTTGGGCCGGTTCTGGTCTGTTCTCTGTCATAATCATTTTCTCAGCATTAGCAAGAAATGGAAGCCCAATAAAAGTTATTTGCAGCCCGGCTGTGTGCCTGTGACTTTTAAGAACTGAGCCGAGCGGCTAGACGTGCAGAGTAAATCATTAGGCACATTAAAATGGCTTTTTTTCTTTTATTGCAATATTTGCTCTTTATTTATTGTTTCATTTTTACTTCAAATGGAATTGACTGGGTTGAGTGGGATACATAAGCCTGCTTGTTCACATCTAGCTTTTGGGAGGTTTGGCTAACAGGTGGTGGCGTGTAAACGCCCCAGCGCAGGAATGCAGCGAATGATGCCTTTGGGTCTGCATGTTCAGCTCCCTGCTTCACCGGACCTGCTTTGGGTTACAATCGTCACGGTGGCAATTAAATGTGAACGTTGAGCTGTAATGCAGAGCTGGTTGCAGTGAGCTGCTGAGAAGGACTGGAGATAAAATGACAGAATGATGACGGACGATATGTGAATGTGTGCCGTGAAGTTAGCTTGCTGGCCCTAAATACACACAAACTGAATGCCCTGTCAAATCTCCCCCCTGCGTGTTGGATCATCAGCCGTGTTTCATTACTGAAAGTAGCATCTTCCTGCTGACTTTTAAGTAGCTTACATGCAAATCTCGGCACTTTCGAGTAACGTAGTGCTGTCAGTGTCGTCTTACACGCTGTCTCCGCCCCCACAAACAGGACTCCATTGACGTGCGCCACCCCCTGGTCCATCAGGCATCCAATGAGAGCAGAACTTCCATTCCTGAGTCCCTCTCGGAGTTCTTTGATGCACAGGAGGTCTTGCTATCTGTCAGCTCCTCTGAGAATGAGGTAAGATGGCCTGCAGTGAGTGACGTCTTATCATGAGGTGGGTTTCCAGCATTGAGATGGTCAGTTGTTCATGTCTGGACCTACAAGGGACAGAGTACCGGTATTACGCCTGAAATGAAATGGTCACAAATTTAGCCTTAAGCTGAGTACAGCTTAACTTAAATTGATTATACTTAAATTGGACTAAGTATAGAGATACAGGTACTTTAACTTAAAATTTCACTATATCCAGACTCTCTGGAGGATTTTATAGTGGTTTTACCCACTATAGCTTTGAATATCTCATAGCTCAGCAAAGGCATAATGCAGCACTTTACTGCATAAATCTAAACATTTGTAGGCTTTTGATTTTAAGACATACCAGCGTATGCTTCATTTCAGAGGCATTGGTGTGCACGGGGCATTCTGTGACCCTGTGGTTTAGGGTCAGCACTCGATGACCACGACCAGAAGGTTGCCAGTTCAAATTCTATTACTGGCAGGGGCCATGATAAGCAGTGTTTTTGTTACATGTATTTTAAATACAGAATTGTATTTTGTAATTTATATTTGATTTACTTCATTGATGATTAAAATGATTATGTCATTGTTTCAAAATGCTTTGAAGATCAGTATTACTGTATTTTGAAGATACAGGAAGTACTTTCCCCCGTGTTTGAATGGTGACATCATCCATCCATCCATCCATTTTCCAAACCGCTTATCCTTACTGGGTCGCGGGGGGTCCGGAGCCTATCCCGGAAGCAATGGGCACGAGGCAGTGGTGACATCATCACGTGTGCAAATCAAACAGCGCATGTTCAGACGTTTTTTTAGAGCCAATAGTTGATCACGTGTATTGAACCGAAAGCTCCATTCAGGCCTGTTTGCATTTAAAGTTTTTAAGATGTTGCGCTTAAATTGTGTTTGTCATTTTTCATTTTGCATCTGTGGTGCAATTAAATTACAAAAAAACACATCTTTCTGAGTTCATTATTATTTTCTCACTTGATTGATTTAATGTTATCTGAATGTTCTCAGGATTACCTGGGAGGTGGTCAAGACACTTTGGAATATGTGGTCTTTGATTTCATATTTGTATTGTGTCTCAAAAAGTAGTAAAAACCGTTGCTCTTATGCTTGGCCATTTGAGGCAATGTGCTTGTGAAGGAACAGACTGATATAAATTAGAAGTGAAATGTAAAAATACAACATACTGTGGTTTATTTTGCTACTTTGCTTGGTGGCTGTATTTCGTAGTTTTACTTTGATACACTTACAAATTATACTTTGTACCAAAAGACATTTTGATGTATTTCTGGACAGGCTGATGTCACCGTTGGGTCCTTAGCGCTGGTTGTTCCAGGGACACTGTCACTTTTCTGAGATCCTCATTTGTACGTCGCTTTGGAAAAAAGCGTCCACTATATAAATGTGACATTCACAGTAATTTTGTGTCGTGAGGTCAGTGTTTCTCCTCTGAGCTTCACTGCAGAATAATCTCATTTTAATTAACTTTAATTAACCATTTCCTCAGCTGTTCCGCAAACTAATAAGGCAATTCAAGATATGACAAATAAGCTGACTGGCCGTCCTGCGGAAAATCCCCATAAGCAGACCTGAGGAGCAGAGGGAACGCCGGCTTCGGGGGTGTAGAGCCCGCGTGACGTGTCTCGTGTCGTTCCAGGCCTCAGACGACGGATCATACCTCAGTGACGTCAGTGACAGTATGTCCATGGAGCATCTGGACGAGGCGGAACCCGAGAAGCCCCCTTTAGGTACACTGGCGCACCTTTCATTCCTCTCATCCGAACATTCAAACGCACACAAAGACCAATACTGCAGCCCACTGGGTTTATTATATATAGGAACATATATGCATGTATATGTGCTGTATATTGGGGTTCGAAGTAAAGCTCAGATCTGGAGCGTGTCTATAAGGAGCAGAGCCAGATTAAGCTTATTGTGTCCCTGGGGAAAACGCACATGAAGTCACGTCAGAAAGAAACAGCGGATTGATGGCTCACGAAATTCAGAATTGCTGTTAACATAAGGAAAACGTTACATAGGCTTTCCAGTCTGCCGTATTAAACGAACCACAGGCAATTATAGTAAATATGCAATCATGTTAAATATACTGGATGCTAAATCACATTAACCGGAGCAGGGTGGGATTATGGGGACTTGTCTTGCTTGGTTCCCCCCGAGAACGTGTCGTCCCCGGACACGTGTCCAATGCCCATATGGTCAATCCGGACCAGATGATGAATGTGTGTGTGCATGTATGTGTGCAGAAGGGTGTAATCGCTCTGATCCCACCCCCAGAATGTGCGCAGAACGGTGTAATCGCTCTGATCCCGCCCCCAGAATGTGTGCAGAACGGTGTAATCGCTCTGATCCCGCCCCCAG
>JAODJX010000049.1:2145955-2157173 GCA_026776945.1 Isichthys henryi | reverse complement strand
ACCAGGAACTAGTTCCTATGAGTTTTAACATGTCCTTTTAATGTGTAGTTTTAGCAGTATTGCAAATTTCTAAGCATTAACATCAGTTACGGCTAAGGGTTCCCAATCTGTCTGCAGCCCCTATTCCACAGGGCTGTGAAACGCTAGAGGTTTTGCGGAGGGATTAGTAAATAAAAAAAAATCTACATGCATTCCATTTATAAGGGGTCCTTCAAACTTATATCTGCCGACAACTTTAGACTTGTCTGGTCGAAGACGGCTTATGATGACACAGTAATTTGAAGCGGTCGATCGCCTCTAGGTGTACATCGCCACGTTTGCGGTTTCTGCGTACGCCTCCAGCTACTACAGAGCTGGCTGGAAGCCCTTCAACCCGCTCCTGGGGGAAACCTATGAGTGCATCAGACCAGACAAGGGCTTCCGTTTCGTCGCAGAACAGGTAAGTCTAGTGTCCCATCAGGCTTTTTAAAAGGCCAGGTGTCAGTGATACTGTCTGAGTTCAGCCGGGATTGGAACGTACTGTTTTGAAATGAAGAATCATGCAGTGCTCCAGGCCTCTAATATCTGTAGCTGAAAGGCTAGTTTTGACAGTAGCTAGCTACCTACTTTTCGAGTTGTATATTTCCATCCACAAATATATGACAAGCTCCATTGTAACATGTCATAGAAAATATTTGTCAGAAATACACTAGCTGTCCTCAGCTGACCCGTAGGTCTGAGGTCCACAGAGAGGAGATTTGAAATATGACAGTCTGTAATGGGGGGGACTCTAAATCCTGTGCTGTATACTTAAAGGGCCAGGACTCCATCAACTATCCTGCTACCAATAGATCCAGGACTTCAGGCTATGGCCCCATTAAGAATTGGTTCATCTTACCCCAGTGATTATGGTTACCATAGAGATGATCTGTATCTGTTTCATCTCGTGAAAAGGGAAGAACGCTGGGATCGGTGGGTTTGGTGTCTGATCTCGCCCTTGCTGGTGGCAAACATCTCTTAGTGTAGGAGGTATGAGGTGAGCAAGAGGTGCTGCTGGGTTTACAGACAACTCAGACAAACAAGGTTCCTCCCCAAAGCAGTTAACATAATACTTTGAATTCGTCTGCATTCCACACGCCTCTTTTCACTCCTTTAACGTCTCTAAGCACATCCAGTTTTAACCTAATATGTCTACCTGGAATACCTGGAGATACAATCAGAGTCTTTTCTCAGGTCAGCCATCACCCACCAGTATCAGTGTGCCATGCAGAATCTAAGAACTTCTCCTTCTGGGAAGGTAGGGCTCAAATCATGATTTTTTTGTTGGTTCACCCCGGATATACAGACGCTCCTCTACTTACGAACTTTCAGACATACGAACGAAGAGGACTGTAAGTCTAAATTGTGTTCATTGGTCTCCCGTTTCCTGTCCACAACATCAATTTTATTTTCTGCGCGCCAGTTCCGCCTAGTACAACTGCTGGCTGCTACTCCCGCCGCGCGGTAGCGTGCAAACTCCCAGCATCCTAGTTCTTTGTACTTGCGTATACCCTTAAAATGGTGTTGAATAACGACTTACAAACATTTCAAGTTATGAACGGCCGTTCGGAACGTATCTCATTTGTAAGTAGAGGAGCGTCTGTACTATGAGATGGTTTGCTGTCTTACTTTATATTTCTCTGAGGTTTTGCCCCAGCACGATTGTGTCCTTCAGTTCATTACTGAAATATACCGTTCTGAGAGGATGAGAGTGAATCAGATGGAGAGATTTCACAGTACGTTTCATGCTGACGTTGCTGATGACACCTGATCTGACTTTGCCTGCTACCCTCAGACATGCGATGGAGGAACAAGTTCTGGGGAAAGTCGATGGAAATCGTGCCAGAGGGCACCACGCACGTGCTGCTCCCACGGTGAGTGGACCCCAACCCTTCTGATGATGGTGAGCTTGGATTTCAGTCTCTCTGGTCCCAAAGCTTCCTGCTCTGTAATAAAAAGTATTTATGGTCAGCCATAGATTGCAGTTTTTGGACAAAATGTGAACTAGACTTGGGGCTTCTGAAGACAGGTTTCTGTTTGAGTTTTTGTATCTGAAAAAGCAGTATTATAAGGAATTACATGCATCCATTTATATTTCAACCCTGATCCTCAGCAGGGTTGTGGGGATTATGGGTAATTGTAATTTATTTTGATGAGTGTCTTAAGTGAAGGACAGCAAGGGTTCAGAATTGTTTCAGGAACATGGATTCACTCACGTGGCTAAACCCCCACACACACACCAGGTTTGGGGACCACTATGAATGGAACAAGGTCACCTCCTGCATCCACAACATCATCAGTGGCCAGAAGTGGATTGAACATTACGGAGAGATTTCCATCAAGAACAACAAAAGCAGTAGCTGCCAATGCAAGGTCACCTTCCTCAAGGTGAGAGTAAGAACGGCAAAAGCTGTTCTATAGGATTCTGGAATCTGTGGTCCAAGAGTATTAAGCACTGGGACCACATTTTAAGGTGTGAGTGTTATGGACTGACAAATGGACTGCGGTGTCTCTGCAATGGATTGTTCCCCGACTACTAACATTATACATGAAATTACGACTCTGCTGTTTACAGAGTTCACAGTGCCCCCTGCTGGACAAAATTCAAAGAAATCAGGTTATATAGAATAAAGTGTGCCTTGAATTTTACAGTTGTGGTCCCTCTCTGAAGTCGATCTATTATCAATATATATTTGATATACTGCACTGTATGTATACTATAAAAATAATTTATATGTGTTCAATAGATTGTTCTATGAAATAAGATGTTTTGTGTGTTAAACTGGAACAGGGGAAGTCTTGGAGCTCAAGCATCAACGAGGTGGAGGGTGTGATCACTGACCAAGCTGGGAAGGTCGTTCACAAGCTGTTTGGGAAATGGCATGAGAGTATCTACTATGGAAACCCGCCTTCAGCCACCATCATCTGGAAGCCAAGTGAGTAGATGGCGTGTAACTCAGCAGGTTAGGACAGAAGGTGGCCGGTTCAAATCCCACCTTCGGGTCCCGGAACAGTGGCCTTAGCCCTAGTTCCTCCAGGCACTGCCTGACTCTGCCTTCGCAGTTGTGTGACACTTTAAAAAGCATCTGCTCAATTAAAAAAAAATTACAACCCACTTTTGTGGAGAAAATGTCCTGTTCATTTTGGATATTGTAATTCCTTAATGTTGCAGGATTTAAGGTCTAAACTTCATATTGACCACAGTACCACAGTTATTACTTAAGTTAAAAGGTTTTAATATTCAATTAAGACATATTTACATATATAAAATGCTGTATTCATCAAGGAGCCGAACCTTTACGAAGTGTTTGTGTTCAGATGTGATGCCCCCCGATTACGAGCAGTACTATGGCTTCACCCAGTTTGCCATGGAGTTAAATGAGCTGAACCCCACCCTGAAGCCACTGCTGCCCCCAACTGACACACGGTTCCGCCCAGACCAGAGGTAAATGATTTTTGGACATGAAAAATCTGAGTCTTGTCTAAATTTCACATATTTTTGTTAAATAGGTGAAAGTAGGAGAAGCATGAGTTGTGCTTTGACTAGACCAGAGCTTATAACTTTCCCACCTTACGTAGTCACACGGAAAACAGCTTGGTGAGAGTCTTCTAGATGGTTTTCAGTGCTTAGCATCAGTCCACGTATTTCAACCCATTGGATTGACTAACCTATAAATTTTTGGTTCCCAGGCTTAGTGATCAAGCCCATAGCCAATAAATTTCAGGAGGGTTCTGCAAACTTCGAGGGCAGGTTCAGACTTATCATTTTACGGCCTGGCTACGCATCTGGCCAGGAGCAAGCAAATTTCCTGGGGATTCCAAACCCTTAGTTTTACTAAATAGCTAAGTCCTGTTTGGGAGTAACTCAGTATTCAGGGCGGCGTTACGTATTCATTATACAAAAAAGACGCAATCAGATACAGATACAGTTAAGGGGGAAATGGGATTATTACCATTATCACATTTGCAATATGTTTTAAAATTAAGAACAATTTTCTGTGGTCACAGCACACATACACACAACACCTCATTCAAGACATTATCCTCCTCTTAAATGAACCATTCATCATGGCAGCCTCTGCAGAAGATGCTTTTATTGTGTTTAATTTTCGCTGCTGTTCGCATTTTTGAGTTGCCTCAGGCCCAGTGTTTAGATTCTAAATATCTTCTTCAGGTTACTAGAGGAGGGGAATGTAACAGCTGCAGAAGAACAAAAGCAGAGGATCGAAGAGCTTCAGAGGGTCAGGAGAAGAGTTCTGGAAGTAAACAAGCTGACACATCAACCGCGATTTTTCAAGTATGAAACGCGACCCATCCAAAGCAGTTAGAAAACTCCATGTTTTGCATGGAAGCCCGGTTCTGCCATCTGGGGTGGAAAATGGCTGTGTGCTCTGTCCAAGCATTTTAGTCTTTCCAGCTGTGCGTGTGAATCGTAGCCTGCATCGGAACTTGCAGTGATAATTATCCTGTAAACATTAACCTGGTTTGAAATGAAAAAGGGTAACATAACTTTTCTCTCGCCTAATGAGGTGTGGTACAGGCATATCTAACGTTAATGAGTTAATGTAATAATTGGCAATAACACTATTTTTCCCGCTCAAAAATGTACTAACATTTTTTAATGAAAACACATGCCAACCCTGGGCAGTCGCCAACATGCCGAAGCTTAGATTTGCCAGTTACTTATCAGGAAATGTGAACTGCACACAGTCATCTTACGCCCAGCCCGGGGACTAAACCCAGTCCCTTCTCGCCGTGAGGCAACAGCGCTAACCACTGTGCCACCACAACACCCACTGTCCTGCTATGTTATGCCAATAATGCGTAACTATTTTTAAATAGTATCCGGCAGTGAGGGTGAAACTGCATAATTGGCTAGGAAAAGGCAGAATTTCCACGTACTAAGTCAGAATTCTGATAAATATGTGTTTGTTCCTGCTCCAGATGGCGGAAACGGGCTTCCGTTGTGTTTTTTTATCGATAATGTAATTTAGGCATAATTCTCTGATGGATCTTAGACTACCCGATTTACTTATCTGATTCGTCCCGCTTTTTATACAGGAAGTCGGGAGATGAAACTTGGATGACCAACAACACCTACTGGGAGCTAAGAAAGGATCCAGGATTCACCACTCTGGACTGTCCTGTGCTGTGGTAACTCAGGGGACCTGGAGACAGGGGGGCCTCCTGCTTTCTGCTATGACTGCGATGGAGTAGTGCATTGGGCCGGCCTTTTGGTAGTAATGCTCCGGTGTCTTTATTTGCTGACCTTCCCCATTTCTGCCACTGGGATGCACTACAGTGCCTTAAACCTTTTTTCTTCTATGGAGCTGAACACTTAGACAGCAGCCTGGGACTTTGCCAGAGGAACGACAGCATTAAATGCTTCACGCTGTGTAAGACTTACGTTGCTTTTCTGTAACACCACACTAGATTGTGCCAAGGACGAGTCTGACTTCAGATGAGTGTGCTGTGTTGTAGATTGTTCATGTTCTATTTCCATTAAAAAAAGATGTTAACTGCTGTAGATGCTTCCCAAAATGAATAACTATCAAGATAATGGTTTTTAAAACAAATATTATATTAGGAAATTGCATGTTATTGACAAATATTCCAGTAATAATAAATTCTGGAATTCAAAAGCATTTATGTCCACGTGATGTAAAATGCCAAATTACTCACATTTTTCTAAATGACTAATACGAGATTCGCTTTAATTCGCTTTTTGTGTGGTCCTGATTGGGTTCCATTCTGTCTTCGATTTATGATTCATAAGTGAATTCCCCGCAAAGACAGAATGCTGAAAGTTTGTGTCTCTTTGGATTTATATGTGAAGAACAAAGAAAAATTCTGAATGATATTTACAGTAAGTGCTTCACTTTGGTTGGTGGTGATGTCCGGCTGGATTTTTTTAGATTTCTAATACTGCTTCTTCATTTGTTTTTTTTCCCAGTGTTTTCAAAATGTTCTACAAACATCATCTAGAAAAATTATTAATATAGTTTTACTGCATCATGCAGCATATCCTATGTGTCATTTTAACCAAATATAGTCTAATTCAGTCTGTTCCTTCTTTAGTTTTGATTTTTATTTTCACAAAACGTCTCGGATGCATATGAAATGATTCCTAGCATATAGTCGTGGCTTCAGTGAATCTGTCAAATGACAAGATGGATAATAATTCGCATGAACCTACTTGTAGGTCATGAGCTGCAATTTACAGCCTTAGATCTAGTATATGCAATAGATTATGTGTGAAGTCTGTATGCAAGTTGACATTCTGAATGTACTGTGACTATAAACCCTCTGTCGATACTGTGAGGTTATAACGCACAGTGTCTGTGACTTTGCACCCTGTAAAATACATGCCCAGCGGTGCCAAGAGACCTCTTCACTATTACTGAACTACTGCTCCATGAAAACTTTGCCGTCTTCGTTACTAAATATTGCCTTAATCAATCGGCCTTTGGGATTGACATAGAAATGCCAACATTGGGAAATTTATGCACTGTCTATAAGTCGATAAAACTGCCTTATTTTACATTGACTTCTTTAGTAAGCCATGGAATATTGTAATATATACTAATGCCTAACGTTTAAATTGAGGTATTATAGGTTAATAAATATCTCCTCTAGTCATTGCTCATGTTTGTGTTTCACAATTTCTGTGAGTGCCGAGTGTGAGTCCCTTCATAAATATTAATGATTTGTGGCTTGATTTTGTTTACTGCTTTATGACACCCTAAACTGGTTTAGGCCAGTTTTGCCAGGACTGCTAGCTAATCCCAATGATGTTGGTTGCTTCTCTTCAGTCTTTTTTTATGAGGAACTGGTACTGCTGTCATGTGCATGTTCTCCCCATGTCATCGTGGGGTTTCCTCCGGGTACTCCGGTTTCCCCCCACAGTCCAAAGACATGCTGAGGCTAATTGGAGTTGCTAAATTGCCCGTGTGAGTGCATGGTGTGTGTGTCCTGTGATGGGCTGGCCCCCCATCCTGGGTTGTTCCCTGCCTCGTGCCCATAGCTTCCGGGATAGGCTCCAGACTACCCCGCGATCCAGAAGGATAAGCGGTTTGGAAAATGGAAGGATGGAGGTTACTGCTGTCCCCTCTCGATCAGAGAGGAGATGCTGCGAGTTCATGAAAGGCTGTCGCGATACCGAAGAACATGAAGCTGGCGAGATATTCGAAATCTTGATTACTGTATGTTGGGGAATGATCAGACCTAAGTTCCCTCATGTCCACAATGATCTCATTTGTGTACTTTGTGCTGAGTGTCGGTTTGTGCTGAGTTATGGACTGGTATACAGTCATCAGTGAGGACTGAATAAAGCAGAAGACTCGGGACACAGCCTTGTGGTACCCCGTTCAGAGTTAGGATGGAAGAGAGGATGGTACCTGACAATAAGTCAACCCTCCTCCCTCCCTCTTTCCTGCTTATTATGGTAGATAGAAAGAAGAAGTAACCAAACGTCGTAACTCTGGTATCAACAGCAACTTCCAGTGTCGCCCAGGCATTCATCAGCACCTGGGTGGCCCAGTTCAGCACACCATCTTACACCTTTTTTGACTGTGGCCTGCAGTCCACCTCAGAATTCACCTCTGGGCTGAAATTGCCAAGAGCCTTGGGATGAAGCTCCATTGTGCAACAGTGTATCATCCATAGGCCTATGGCCAGTACAAATGTGTCTAGCACTGCATGAATGTCCGGAGAGGCAGAAAGGACAACAAGGGCCACGACTGCATTCTATGGGTACTGGTCTACAGAAGATCCATGGACCTCTTCAGCAGAACTTGTATGTGGGCACTTTGGGTACCTGGGGGGCTGTAGTGGGAAAACACGAGCATTGGTTGCATAATTCACACTAGCTCACATTAGTTAATGTTCTTAGGGTTTGGTCAACTGGCTAAAGTGAGATTTTCAATTCAAGACAAGTCTGCACAAGCATGTGTGTGACAGTTTTATTACCTTGTAAATATTCTGCAGGGTTAGCAAACTATCCCAAAGCTTTTGATGTATTTAATTTTATGTTTATAATGGAATAACATAGACATGCCATACGATTTATTGCGCGAGCATGAGAGTATGAAAGCCAGTGTCACACCAGATGCGTGACGGCTGGCAGCCATGCATTCTTGAGATACGTAGCGTCGTGGATATATGAGAACGCAGTGCTTTTTGCCTTGAGAAATCTCGAAAATAAAGAATCAATCACTGGGCGAACTACACAATGATTCGTCGAAAAATCGGAATGGAATTGGTGGATTAACTCATGTAACCAATTCATTTAATGAATGAATAAATATAAATAAATAAAAATATATTTTAAAATATAATGTATATAAAATATATAATCCATATAATTTAACATGAAAATATAGTAGTTTAACCTTAACCATATATAATATAAATGGTAAATATTTGGAATATATATGAAATATAATATAGTATGAAATAAATTAAATTTAATTATACAAGTATAAATACATTCTTTATAAAATCACATATTTAAACCATACAAACCTCGTTTATCGCAGTTAGTCCGCTAACTAGGATCCTACAGGCAGGTCATGACAATTACACTCGTATTACCCATTATATTAGACAAAATAAGAGAAAATAAGACATATTAGACGTTACAAATATCATATTATTATTGTACATTTAATTACGAAGAGCAAAGATGCGTCCAATGCGAAGCGATGTATCATTTTCACTGTCTCGATCAACTTTTTAATGAATATACAGCAAACCGCGATAGAGTGAAGCCGCGCAAGTCGAAACGCGAAGTGGCGAGGGGCGCCTGTATATTAAAATAGATTTCAAATATAGATTTAAGACTGCTATACATGATATGCAAATACACTTTCGTAGAAATATAGAGGAAAGCAGCACAGAAGCAGCCTTACACCTAAAAGTCCAATTTGCTCTTCCGTCTTTATGACGCGTTGTAGAACTGTATGGTCTGGGGAACAAAGACTTCCTCGGTCTGTCCGACAAGCAGGACTGTGACCGCAGCCTGCCACTTAACAGACTCCTCTTCCTGGAGACTATGCTGTGCAGGGGGTGACTGTCCTTGTGCATAGTTCCGCTATCGGTAGCGATTTTTTCAAAAAGAATAAATGATTTATGTAGGATAACCCCCTAACATACATGCAGTAACTCACACATACACATCATACAATTTGGCCATTTTATACAGATCGATATGTTGAAGGGTATATTTCCTTCAGACAAATACATAAATAAGTTTATTATTCTTAACACTGAGTACTTCACGCATATATTTCATATTCATCCGTATGTTGGACAAGGGTTACTATATTGCGTGACCCCCAAGAATTTCAATGTTTTTTCTATTTTAGAAAGCGTGATTAGTTTATTATAGCTAACCGACACGTAAATTACACATTTAAATATAACTTCCAACCGCATACAAGTGTATTACGATCTATTTTGAAATTATTGAGTAATGCAATAAATGCATTGTACATACACGAATCTTCATTATTTTCAAAATATCCTGCAATAATGACGGACATAACTTGCAGACGAAAGTTTCTGAAGCCTCTTGAACTTCCGCCGGTGTTTCAAACCTTTCGATTTCTTACTTGATGTTCGCCTGACAATCATTTTATCCTATAGAAGTTGCCTTATGAATTGCGTTAACCAATCAGAGTCGTGAGGGCTCGTGCCAAATAAACAATTCTAGGGCACACTTCGTCAGTGTCTGGACCTAACCTTTAGTAAGTATCCTTTTAATTGTCATGTATATCCTCAGTACCTATGTTTTATTTTAATCTTTCTTATGTATCATGCCGCATAATTGTTTAAAATTAAATATCTGTAGGATTTTCAAATATGTCAATATCAGGACTGCCAACTTTGGTCAGCTGACTGGAGTGAGATTTCAATGTAAGACAAAGTCTGCCCACATATTTACATGTATGTAATAATTTTATGACCTTGTAAATGATATGTAGCGTTTGCAAAGTACCCCAACGCGTTTGATGTAGCTAATTTTAGGTTAATAATAGAATAATATAGTTTTGCCGTAAGATTTCTTGCGTGAGCGTGAGAATCTGTAAGCTGGAGTTTCTCGTCAGACTCGTGAGAGTTTTCAACCTTCGTTATTAACAGAACGCAATTAATGTGAAATGTTTTTGTTATATTGATTTATGGCAAGGAAACATTCAAACTAAACACTTTTCCTTCGGAGCTTAAATATCCATCCATTGACTGTAAAGAGTCGGGGGAGGCGCAGGGCGCGAGTCAGGAGATCGGGATGCTATTTCGCGCCGGTTGCGTACTCACTGTGAGCAGTTTATAGTCACCAATCCGCACGCTGTAGTAAACAGAATAAAAACATTCGCCGAAACCAGCTACACTGAGTTTTCTACAATTTGAAAACTTGTTGTTACATTACTTAAGATATATTCAGTACTAACAGAAAGTCTTGGGACGCTTAAGTAAAAATATTGTAAATTTATTGCTTTTGTAACAAAAATCATTACTTTATAAATTTGTTTATAAAAATGTACGAGGTTCGACACAAAATAAAACTAGCCATATAGCCCGGGAACCAAGTGTGGCAAGGGAGAGGCAAACAGACGGCCGCAGAACATGCTCTGACCTGGCCGGTAGCGCGAAGTGACGCGTCTTAGAAATTCGCGACGGAAACTTTTCCATTATTGACGGAGGTTTACTGCGAAGATTGCGTGCGTTGCTGGATTTTTCAGAAGGCAGAGTTACAACTCTGAAGAAGTGCTTAGTGTGACTGGAAAAGACCGAGCGCTGGTTGAGGAAGTCGGTTTGAACAGGGAAAGTGTCATGAGTGAATCCTTTGGATATAATGCAGAAGTGTTTGGATTTACATGTGAAGAATAAAGAAAAATTATGAATGATTATAGGGGTGGCATGGTGGTGCAGTGGTTAGCATTGTTGCCTCCCACCTCTGGGACCCGGGTTCTGTGGAGAGTTATTGATGATAGAGGTGTGGGTTTGGCCACAGGTCATTCTCTGTTTCCACTAGGAGCCAGTAGGTTTTTATTCTTAAAATGTCCATCTGGTGGGTGGCATGGTGGTGCACTGGTTAGCACTGTTGCCTCACACCTCTGGGACCAGGGTTCGAATCCCCACCTGGGTCACATGTGTGTGGAGTTTGCATGTTCTCCCCATGTCGTCGTGGGGTTTCCTCCGG
>JAODJX010000049.1:2134539-2145759 GCA_026776945.1 Isichthys henryi | reverse complement strand
GCATGTTCTCCCCATGTCGTCGTGGGGTTTCCTCCAGGTACTCCAGTTTCCCCCCACAGTCCAAAAACATGCTGAGAAATTAATTGGAGTTGCTAAATTGCCCGTAGGTTTTCCTTAACAACACAAAATAACTTTGTGTGACAATCATGGTGCAGTAAATACCACAAGGCACACATGAAAGTTGCTGCTCATGAACTGTACTTTTGACTTGCCTGTGAGTAGACGCACCTTTTTTTTTTTTTGTGAAACCACCAGATGGCCTACCGTGAAATTGAAAATACGGTATATATCTGATATATATGTAGTTCTTTCCTATCGCAGTAGGCTAACATGCAGGGCAGGCAAACCTGATTCTCCTGGAGTGCAAATATCCAGCCGGTTTTCCATCTTACTGTTCTCTGAAGAACCACCCCTGGAAAACCTACTGGACACCAGCACTCCAGGATCAGGCTTGGCTACCCTTGATCTAAGGTGTCACCTGCTTTGCTACATGCCTTTGAATCATCACAACCCTACACTGCGTGATCGCGTGTAATATCTGAAAGTGAAACCAACTGGGGAGACCCCCCTTTCTGCTTTCATTTTAAGAACATTTCATGTTGACGTCACTAAATCATAGCTTCTGACAGCAGCTGTGGACATGTTAATTTTCATCCCTACGTAGCTCGATAACTGAAATATTTGGTTTGAACTCCTTGTAGTTTTCTGAGATAAGCTACACCTCACTCGAAGCCTTCTGGAGATGTTTGCAAAGGCGACAAGGAACTTCGTGAAGGAGATCGACCCAGATGGATGCCTAATCCCAGTGTCGCGGTTGAATAACTCGGACAAGTTGAGCATGCTGTCACTAATCGTCAAGCGAAAAGGGCACTGGTTCTGGAAGCAGCCTAAATACCTGCCGTCTGACTTCAGTCTCAGTGATGTGCTTGTCGGTGAGCCCATTTGCACAGGTACCTACCTTTTAAAAACTATTGTTACTTTATCTCTACTTAATCACACAAACCTGTCTAGACCTCCCTAGCCAATTATACATACCTTCGCGGGGTATAATGGTACATAAAATCCAAGATTCTCTAGAGATCTCAGTTTTGGGTTCATGGTTCAGTGCATTGCATTATGATACAGCAGAGAAAGCAGAAAAGCAGAATTTGTATTGAATTTAAGTGAATTTATTAATTATCACTTGTTTACACAATTCTATAATGTAAAATAAATTTAAAAAATCAAAAGTATAAAATCATAACTATTATAATCAACTTAATCCTGTATAAATCCCATGTTCTCCTGAGTATAGTCACATCTGTAGCGATCAATACCTCTATACTATAGTTATTAATTTTAGGGTTAGTACTAAGTCTAATCCAAAGACTAATAGCATCCCTAATCCTAAAAACAACCCTAACTCTACTCAGCCCTAAACCTATTGTCAAACCTAGCCCTGTCCTTCAAGGAAATCCTAATCCTAACCCTAACCCTAAAACAGCTGTTATTAATCAGACATGTTGCAAATCCTTTGCCTTCAGATGTGATGAATTGTGACTTTCTGAAGTATGAGGGGATTTATGCCGACTCCCTGGCGGGGAACATGGAGACGGAGATGGGCCCAGCAAAAGTCAACATGAAATCATGCAGCTCCTCGAATCTTCGTTCCTCGTTCGGAAGCTTGAAGAAGGAGGAAGTTGATGTCCAGAAGCTTTTGTGCGCTTCCAAGGGCAGGTCAGGAGGACGCCGCTCATACCCCTGCACAAACACTGCACGGTCCATCTGCCAGCTTACTCCAGAACAGAGGTGGATAGTTCAGGTCCAGAAAAGTTAAAATCCTGACCAAGATTTTGTTTCAACCAACCAGTTGAGTATAAAGAGTCATAGTCACAGAGTACAGGTTGGTTACTTTCAGGACCTGAACTATCCACTTCTGCTCCAGAAGTATATGGGTATGTGTAGAGCACCTATTTGTCATTGTATTGACATACAAATGAGAGAACAACCTTCTGTAGATACCACAGCTAAGATAATTATTCTAGGACAAAAGGATAGTGAAACTGATCATTGAAGGAACTGAAAGTTGAGCTGGTGACATGCAGAATCACAAGTTCCTTGTAGGTTACTCTGCTCCTCAAGAGGGCTTTAGAGAGAAGTGTGTTCTAACCAGGTTACCGAAATTGCACAACAGTGCACAGAAAAGTGTGTGTTAATGTGTTTTCGTTTGATGAAACATAAAATGCATGGAAATACTTTCCATTTGGTCCGTTCCTATTTACAGATGAAGGGAATTTTCTGTGATGCAAGTATGAAAAGCTAGACAAAATGCAGGAAAATACACGTCAAATGGCGTATTTAGGCTCAGTAGAGTCACGCAGCTATTGAACCAACAAGGGAAAAGAATGTCATTGTCTGCTTAGTATTGTAATATGTCAAACTCACAGGTTTCAACTGTCAAATATTAGCATTGGCTGTAGAAAACTAAAATCTGACGGTCATTAAAATACCATCAGTGAAGTATTTTGGTTCTCGGAAGCTCAATGAAGTTCTCATGGTACCCATAGGTACGTTAACCTGGAGCACTCCCTCATCCAGCAAACACGGGAGAAGGGGAATGAGGTGTTTGGCGTCCTGAAGGAGAGGATCGTTACCACCCAGCATTGCACTATCATGGAGAAGGTCAAGGGTCACGGCTCCTGTGGAACAGGGCTGGCTTGCTTCGCGCCCCCATCGGTGAAGGTGGGAAGTGTGGGGAAAAGGCGTCCGTGTTACCTGTCGGAATTTCCAAAATGATTTCCCGCCCAAATGCCTTGGGTGTGGCTGCTTGGCAGGTCTCCGTGACAGAGAACGGAAACAGGGAGAACAACAGGAGTGTTTCCTTGGAGATCCCGCCACACACGGTTGTAGCGTACAGCATCATCGAGCTTGTGATCAAACAAGATGGCCAGTATGGTGAGCCTTTCGTTATCACATACTTATGCCCAGTCTTTGCACACTGTCCTGTGTCTTATACTTTAATTATTGTGCAAACCATGCCTGTACTTGCTGTTTGTATGTCGTATCTTCCTGGGGCAGCCCTGCGATGGGCTGGCTCCCCATCCTGGGTTGTTCCCTGCCTCGTGCCCATTGCTTCCGGGATAGGCTCCGGACCCCCCGTTACCTAGTAGGATAAGCGGTTTGGAAAATGGATGGATGGATGGATGGATGTTCCTGGGGCAGCATTATTTTATGGCACTAGGTATCTTTTTATGGATGGCATGAATATGAAGCACACTTGACTTTACCTGTGTGCGTTTCTGCTGTGCGCGACTGAGATGCAGTGCCGAAAGTCAGGCTCGGTCCTGCGACACGCGTGACGCTGGGTTTTCTCTCATCGTGTTGAGCAGAGCTCTGCCTGCAGCCAAACACGTACGGGGGATTTGAGGAAACCTTGGTGAGGAGCCCATCCCCCAAGTATCCACCCGGTACTCTGATGGAAGTAGACGGCTCAACCAGCACTGACCTGGAGGATGACCAATCTATTCCACCAGAGGTGCCACTCTGCGTGCTTGAAAAACGTAACTTTACCGTTTCCCTACAGATACACACACGTATGTGTTATTCACTGCTTTATATATCACTGCTTTATACTTTATATATCACTGCTTTATATATCACTGCTTTGTATATGACCTTTTTATAATATAATGCTTGTTAATTTCTATCACACGAAGGAAATTGTGTTTGTATCTCTTTGTAATGCACATGATTCGCATAGTAAATGAACGGCCAGTACCGGTGATGCATAAATTGATAGAGTGTGCACGGTTTAAGGGAACCATCTCACAAATTCTAGGTGCTTTCACACTGAAGTTCCGGAACCTGGTCCCTGGGCCGCATGGCCCTGGGACTTTTGTTTGTTGCTTTCACACCGCATAACAGGAACCGGGACCTTTATGCTAAATCAGCATGGGACATGCGAAAAGCTCGTAGGTTAAACTTTGAACATAACAATGGAGAATGATCAAGTCGTTTTAAGTTATTTGGTAGTTATTGGGGGGGGTAGCAATTGCAATCAAAACTGAACACAGCCTTTTATTTATATTTTATTCATACGACATGTTTATATTTCGTTATTAAATCTGACCAGGATATTGATCTTTTGGTTTCACAGGATTAAAAATAAAGGTGAAATATATTCCATCAATAAGCATTGGCAAGTTCCACCGCCATCACCCGCAATATTAGGCAAAAATATGTTGGTCCAATCAAGAAACATGGAGATGCCAGCAAGAAATGCATTTTTTAAATGTAATTAATGTTCAAAAATAATATTATCTGCACAGTCTTTGCTCTGCTAATTATCTCTTTTCCCAGCACTTCCCCGTAATTTTCGGCCCTGGTGCTTGTGGTCAGCTATTCAGCAAGCTGTCACTGTCAGCACCTCCATAGTAGCTCATGTTTGAGCAAAGAGTACCTAGTCTGGAACGGTTCCGGAACTGTCTCTGAGGAACTACAACTCGGCCGAGATCCTGCAGTGTGAACTGTGGACTGCTGTGGAACACGACATGATTTGAGGTTATGGTGGTTACAACACAGCTTTCTTGTGTCACAGATCTGGAGAAGCTGAGGCCGCATTTCCAGAAGCTCTCAGATCTTCCCGCAAAAACTCGATCCCAGCTGTTTTGCTACCTTAGAGAGGTCCTGACAGACAGAGCAGCTGTCACCATGTTGGAGAGTGTGGTGAGTGACCCTGGGAGACTGGCGACGGGAGGGGGCAGTGTGTGGCTCAGTGGGGTAGGACCAATAGAAGGTTCTTAGTTCAATTTCTCAGAAAAATGTATGTTACTGTGGACAGAAGCACCTACTAAATAGATGATTAAGTAATGGTGACACTGGAGCAGTGTTCCTTAGCTCTTAGAGTTTCATTTCTGATTGATGACACATTTTACTCATTTGTCTGACACATTTATCCAAAGCAACTTACAGTAGACAGAAGGGTTACAACGTAACTTTAACTTTAATTTTGTCTCCCTGGGATCTGAACCAATGACCTGTTAGCACAATGCTCTACATGTTGAACTACACCCTGAAAATGCTGATATACTTCATAACCTCTCCTATCTGTTGATCTTTCAGCTGGAGGAACGGTGCTGGAACGGTGTGAAAAACTCACAACCTCAGAATGAGACGGTGGTCAAACTTCTGGAATTTCTCCAGGTCAATTGGGAAGGTCTGGATCAAGCTGATGGACCGCAGATGACAAGCCTCTCACTGTACACATCTGTGTACCTTTTAATCAGTGCTATAGATGGTAAGAAAACTAACATCAGTCACTTGTGAACCATGTATCTCAACGACAGTGGACTGTTCATCCCCAAAATGCTTCATCGTATTTTTTTTGTAATCCTATGATTTGACAGAGATGACAGACGCTGGTCTAGCTTGGCTTGAACAGTCTTGTGGTCCCACAATCCTCGGAGCCCTTCACCACCTGGTAAGTTACCAGTGCAATATAATTCATATGCCAAAAAAAACCTGAATGTTACCTTCACTGAAAAGTGACCATTCTTTGCACAAATTCATTCGATTTGGATTGTGGAAATGCTTAGATCACACGCAGGCTTGGTATGGATGCCAGAATTGCAGCATTCGCAACACAAGATGTGCTGTTTTCAGCGAAGGTGTGCATCTAGACTTCTTGTTGGGGCCTGGAGTTAATTCCTAACTCTTTGGCTACATGACACAGGTGGGCCGCCTACTGGCGGGCAGAGAATGTTCACTGCTGGACTCGCATCTGGGAGCCCTGGCTGAGGAGAATGTGTACCACAAGGTTCAACAGCTGCTCGCCTCATCAGAAGTGACACTGCAGAGAGAGACGGACACACTATGGGCTGCGACCCGGCCTGGGTCAGGACGCCTTCCCCTGGTCGTGTGTGTGGCTGTCCGCAGCCTGGCCTGCCTGAGCTTAGATCATGGCTGCCCTTGACTTCCAAAGTGCACCTTAATCCAACAAAGAACCATTTTCGGAAACCAACGTCGACGTCTTGCGTTGCTACCCGGATTCAGCGCTACTTCCCATGTTTAGGTGTCACATTTCATTTAAGTGCACAATCACAGTCCTTTTTGCAAAGTGAAGCCTTTATAACAGCTACAGTTGCTTTGCTAAAAAAGCTCTCTTGTATACCATTCATGAAGTGAAATTGCTAGGTTAGTAATGTAGAGCTATATGTGGCTCAGCCAGTTCATATCGTTAGGTCACCAGTTCAAATCCCGTGACCGTTGGACTGATGCCAGTGTTGGGTCCCTGAGCAAGACCCTTAACCACCAGCTCCAGTGGGGCTGCACACTGGCTGATCCTCACTGTGCCCCCCCCCAAGCTTGCTTTCACCTGCATATGTCTGTGTGTCTCATGGAGACCGAGAAGGATCAGAAAGGGCAAATTCCCCATGAGGATCACTAAAGTGTGACTAATCTATTATTTCATTCTGTTCTAACCTTTACGACTCTTTCCGACTGCTAGCTCCACATGTTTTTGCATGTCTTGTCTATGTTCTTAATTTACTCTGATTCATATTTTATATATTTTTGTATATATTCTGCTATATTCCAGAACATCTTTATATAATGGCATTCACAAAATCATGTAATGCTTGAATTTTGAAGGAAATAAAAAGAGGAAAGTATATATGCTTTAGTATATAAAGTACAATTTTGCACTTTGACAGTGCATAAAATTTTATAATAGTCATTACTGACGTCATTTTCTAATAATGAAATATTCCAAAGTCATTTCACTGTAAATTAAAATTATGTATTTTTTTACAGAGCTTTGAACTTTGGAAATGTTCACATTTTTTACACGTGTAATTTGTATGGCCTTTTATTACGACTTTTATTAGCACACCAAGTGTTAAAAATAAAAGATGAATTATATGAATGGCGTTTAAACACTCTGCTGCTATGTGGATTGCAGTTTGTGTCTGTTCATTCAGAAACGTATTTCAGGAATTTTACAGTAAAATGTTAGGCATGCAGTAAATATAGTTTGTTTTAATATGATACACAATGGTGATGTGTGTTTCTCCTGAGCTGCAAGTCTGCAATCTGAAGATGACATTTAAATCATACTTGCACAGAGTAGGGAAGCTGCATTTCAAGCTCAGATTAATTAAAAGGTCATTCTGCCAGTTTTCTGAGTCGCTCCAGAATATGTGGTTTTCAACCTGGCGTTCATGTGGCAACTGGGGTTCACTAAAACGTTCCATAAATTGACGTAATCGCGGCACTCAGCAACATCAACATGAGATCTATCAGAGGGGAAATTCTTCTAGTAGATTGGAACAGAAATGAGTCAAAAAAGACTCCCCACCCACCCCCGGTCTAACCCTAAACTAGTCGCAACATGCCTCGTACCCCGTGTTTCCTGGGATAGGCGAACTGTACTAAGTTAATAGTGTAGAACAGTGATTCCCAACCCGGTACTCAGGGACAACAAAAACAGGCTGTGAGGCTGGGAAATTCTGGCGGAGAAGGTGGATGGACACCGATTACAGAACCACGAAGATTTATTCTGTATATCAGTAACCAACTTATTAATAAAGGGCAAGTCTGACAGCTCTCTCTCTCTCTCTCTCTGTGCCATTTTCTAACTTTCAGAGGAATCATGTATGTTCCACGTAACACATTCATCTCTAAAGAGACAAGAGACTCTGTAACAGTCTATCCAGCACTGATCAGAGGGGAAAAAACGCTTCATTACCTTGTAACTCTATATACAATGGGTTGTATTCTAAATAAAAATGGCCAGCATACAATTTCCCCTCGCAGTACTTAAGGTCACTATAATTGAGAAAAAAACAGTCAGATTTGTTGTAAAGTATATTTAGCCCAGTCTGAGGCATGTTCAAGTATAAGTGGAAACAAACATCTTTTGGGATGACAATATAGAGAGCAGAAGCATTTGCTATGGTGGAATTATGGTTTTACATCTGCAGTGTAAACACTCATTGACAGAAGATTAAAATGCTCCGAAATCAAAGGTCATAAACAAATGATGGCATTTCCCAACCCAGTCCTTGGGGGACCCCAGAGAGTCCATGTTTTTAGCAAAAAATGTGGACCGTCTGGCAGGGAGCTGAGTGGGAGCAAAAACGTGGACCGTCTTGCAGGGAGCTGAGTGGGAGCAAAAACGTGGACCGTCTGGCAGGGAGCTGAGAGGGAGCAAAAATATGGACCGTCTGGCAGGGAGCTGAGAGGGAGCAAAAATATGGACTGGCTGGGGATTCCTGAGGAACGGGCTGGGAAACACTGGGTTATAGTATCATTATTAGGGAAATACCACTACCAGAGATTGGGAATGGCAACAATTAAACCCAAATCACATACATATTAAGTAAAGGGTCACCAAGTAAATGCTGCATCCAAACAGAAAAAGCAACAGATATTGTAAACAAGCTAAAAATCATAATGTTAACAAACAAGCAGGACAAATCACACACAATGTTCTCTGTGTCTAGGGCAAAAGAAGTCTTAACATGAGTTAAGTTTCACAGCGAGAAGCCTCTGGGTTCTGGGCCAGTTCGGTGTATAATCAGAGACAGGTACACAGAAGGGGAAGGGGAGCAGAAACAGTAGCGACCATAAAGGACCGTCTTATGATTTAGTCACAGTTAGGGTACTGAACTTCTAAGGTCTGTAGTGTACTGTTCTTGAACAAGTGATCAATTTTAGACGTACCAATATATATTCTCAAAAGTCTGTTGCAAGACAAAATTTTTGGCTTCAGCTGATTAACAGCTATAATACAAACAATAAATAAAAAACAGTAGCGTCCATATTCACTTGTTTTAAATTTCAAGTTGATGAATATAAAGTTACCCAGTAAAAAGCTGTAAATATTAAAATAAATAAGTATTCTTTATCCCTTTGAGCGTACGTAGAAAAAGTTGTCGATAATGTACACTGAGTGTGGCCCTTTAACTCAGGGGGTGGGGCTCTGGGTGGGCTGGGCCTAACCCCCATTACCTCGTCCAATCATGTGAGTATACGGTCTCCAGGAAGTGCGCTCATTGGCTCCCTCAAGGAGGCTCCACTCAGTAGACCCAGCTGACGGGGACCCACTGCGGCTCGGTCACCAGCCGTTCCACCGCAGCCAAGAGTTTCTCGAAGGCCTGGTCCAGATTGTCGTTGACAATCGTCAAGTCAAAAAAGTGCCGGTAAGCCCTATGGATCCTCGCGCTCTCGTCCACAGTCTTCTTAAGATCCATGTCCTGAGAGTACAAACGGGAGGAGAAGCTCAACAAGCCATGAAGTGTTTTATTTTTAATCGAGAGCAGTGCTACACCTGAATTGTGCCTCAGGTCCAGTGATAAGCAGAACTGGCCAAGACCCAAGTGACAAACTTCACTGCCCAGTACCGCTTTGTTTCATATGGGGAGGGGGGGTGGCATGTAGTGGGACTAATTTTCAGCCCCAGGACTTATATTTCCAAGACCAGCCCATTTTGTCTTCAGGGGCACCTTTGATAAATGATGCCACAGTTCTTATTCTCCTGAAAAATGTAATGCTGACATTTCCATCCATCCATTTTCTCTAACTGCTTATCCAATTCAGGGAGGCAGGGGGTCCATCTCCCTAGGCTACGGGCACAAGGCTATCGCTGACATTTCAGGAAGAATGGATGCAGCTACCCCAAGTGTACAGCTAAATACATGTCATTAAATGTTAAGACGTAATTAACTGAACAAATACAGTTTCTAAGCCTTAGTTTCTCTTTAAGCAGAACAATACTAAATCGGCTATTAAGGAATCACATCAGCAAAGTGAAAGAGCATATTGCCAGGAAGTGTTTCATTTCTCTTAAACCGAAACATTTCTACCCATTTTCTTATTCACGCCACATGCCAGATCTGAAGCTTCAAAGCAAGAGTATATTTATAGCAACGCGTGCAACAACAAAAAAAAAAGTTTGCCATTTCCAGCACCTCAGCTGATTTCTGTGTCTCCCTGCATACCTGCAGATAAACTAAAATAGGTTTCTGATCATTTCCAGCCACCCACCCATTTTCCATATCCACTCATCCAGTTCAGGGTCGCAGTTTCCCTCACCCAGCCCGGCACTGACCGTGAGCAGTTTGCCAGTGAGCCCCGCCTCCACCGCCGCCTTGTGCATGAGCCGCAGTGTCTCCAGGTCCGGCGCGGCAATGAACACCACGTACGGCATGAACTCGGGCATCCGCAGAACTTTCAGGGCCTGTGAACAGGCGGCAAGAGGCCTGCAAATCACCAAGGCAGCAAGACAAGTATCTACAGCAGTGTTTCCCAACCCAGTCCTCAAGGGTCCCCAGACGGTCCACGTTTTTCCTCCCTCCCAGCTCCCAACACACCCCTACCAGGTACTCGGTGTTCCTGATTGGCTGGGAGCTGGGAAGAAGCAAAAATGTGGACTATGTGAGGGTCCCCAAGGACTGGGTTGGGAAACACCGAAATTTACACTGACCTACATTAACCGTGCACTGTGATCAATCATTTTTCGACGGACAAGGAAACTTACACGGTTATTTCGAGTTGTACGTCTGGTTCTGTTTTGATTTTACTCCAAAATTAGATGTATATTAACGCCATGACATCATTCCTGGTTAAATTTATTGTCTAACTGTGCAGCAGTCGTTGTGAGCAGATTGTTTACTTGTTGTATTCCTCTGCTGTATGTCATGTCTTTGCATTCAGTTCCATTTTAATGCCGGGATCCAACACAAGAAAACAAATTGTATGTTCACTGTGAGAATTAAGCTCATTCTGATTATGTGAGTGATAACTTACTCTGTACCCTAGTCATTGGTAGATAATTCAGGAAATGATCAAAGACCAGTGTGGTTCTCAGTGACAGGGAACAAGGAGTCCAGTTTGAAGAACAATACAGAGGTTCTGGTTCTGCTCTGACCTGAGGGTTGACGTCTAGGATGCAGGTCTGTCCTGTTTCCACCACTTCATGGATGGAGTCTATCTTGGTTCCGTAAAGGTTCCCGTCGTATTCGCCATGCTCCAGGTACTGGCCTGCCTTGATGTCCGCCTCCATCTCTGCCCGCGTCACAAAACGGTACGAGAGCCCATCCCTCTCGTCGTTCCGGGGCCGCCTGCTGGTAACTGAGGGAGAGAACAGCTGCCCCATTTAGTAAAACCATCCATCCATCCATCCATCCATTTTCCAAACCGCTTATCCTTACTGGGTCGCGGGGGGTCCGGAGCCTATCCCGG
>JAODJX010000049.1:2119082-2134439 GCA_026776945.1 Isichthys henryi | reverse complement strand
CCGGAGTACCCGGAGGAAACCTCACGACGACATGGGGAGAACATGCAAACTCCACACACATGTGACCCAGGCGGGGATTCGAACCCGGGCCCCCGAGGTGTGAGGCGACAGTGCTAACCACTGCACCACCATGCCGGGAAAACCACAGAAAACAAAATAAAAAATGTCCCTCCCCCGCAACATTTAAGAAGACATGGACATACCAAGCCGATATGCATTTTCTGCCTAGTCAAATCCTGTACTATAGCAATGCACCAAAAACTGGGGAGCAGACAGGGAAGCTGCTAAATTCTGGTTGAATTCTGACTGACATCTTAAAATTGGACCGCAGCATCTTTTGTTTAAGCAAGACCTTGGACTATGCTTCAGAAAAATATCCAACAATAGAAAATTGTACCTTCCACAAAATACACATAAAATAAGCAGCTAAATAATAAATAATAATAATGATTCTAACGATGATAATAGTAATAATAACTGTTATTATTGTCTTGATGTGCTATTGTTGTTGCTGTGTAACCTGCTCACTTCCTGCCATCCCATGTGAGTATAGTCTCTGTGTAACCCTAGAGAATCCACAATTGGCCGTCGGTGGGAGCTCACAGGGGACGGTGGTTCCGAAGCGTTTCGGGTTGAGCACAACCAGCCGATTTTTCAGGCTGCGCCGACCCACTCCCTGCGCTCCGATCAGGACCAGCGTCTTCCTCTGGAACGGCGGCATCCTGGTCACCTCCTCATAGATCAGCAGCTCGTGTCGATCGAACTCTGGTCCATATTTACAGATGTTAGCCCGTTAATGCTACTAAAAGGCAGTTTCCAAGGAAGGTCATGTGACACGTCATCCCAGCACCCACCTGCATTTCTTGCCATTAAGTACATCATTTTCTTCTTCTTCTTTCCACTCATCGCCCCGCACAGCATTCCTGAGAAAAGCGTATGAGTGTTAATGCTCTTTCTCCCCAGTAGAGGGAGCACATGGTCTTCACTGATGGCTCATACCCAAGAGTACAATCGGTGAAACCAGTTGCAACTGGTTTTCTCAAGCCAGGAGCAGGGGGAAAATTAAGAAACTCTAAGAATGGCTTGGAACAGAAGCAAATATAGATTTCTGTGCAAGAAAAACATTTATTTTCTGTGGAAAAAAGATGAGATTTTGAACCTACCCGAATCATCCCAGTCTTTTGGGACAAAAGCCTTCCTCTTCTCCTCTAGGTACTGACTGGGGACAAGTCCAGTTGCCCCGCCTACAATGTGACATGCCTATAAGAGGAAGAGAGACTTCAGAGGAAGGTGCCGTACCTCAAAATGCATATATACTCATCTGCTCTGGGGTAGGTTGGCTGAAACGAGATTTACCAACATATATCTCAACTCCATCTTAACCTTTGATATGTAGAAAGCATAAAGACATTATGTGTTTTGGTACTATAACCCGGAGAGTACTGGTCAGTACAGGGCCTCTAACCAGATCTCCTTCCTAACAGCAAGCAGACTGACATCTGCCTCACCTGCCACCAATTGGGATCTTCTTTGTTGACGATCTGCAGTATATCACCCCTGGAGAAGGCCAGGCCAGCCTCCTTGCAGGGGATAAGACTGTCCTTTGACGGGTTGTAGTCGAAGTGAGGCTTTATGTACACCTGTGAGTCACAAGAGACCCGTATGAATCAAACTGTCCACTGATTATAGGAAACGCAGAGCTTTTAAAAGAAGCGGGGGGACATTTTTCGACCAATCCTCCTGAGTCATACCAGCGAGGAGGAGCAGGGCATTCTGGGTAAGGTAGATAAGAAAAGCAAAAGAGAAAATCTTAGATTTGATAATATCTTGAGCGAACCACAACGTAGGATGCAAAATCACATTGTCCAGATACAACTGTGAGGACGACCAGATCTTTTCTGAATTTTGATGCAATTAATGCGTTAATTTATGTCAGTCACATACTGCTAGAAGAAAATGAACATTTTAGCAAAGAAATGATAAATAAAAAAATAATAGAAAATATTATTCATAAACAGACGGTCACAGTAATTAAAAGATGCTCTAAAGTACAGAGCCGACCGGAACAACATAAATACGGCGGGTAGAGAGGAACTGCTAGAGATCCAATATGATCTTGACCATTATAAGCAGCAGGTAGATACGTTCAGGTCCATAAAGTAAAAATCCAGACCAAGATTTTGTTTTGACCAACCAGTATGCAGCTCTGCGACTGAAATCATTCCTTGATTCTCTGAGCAAATTCGGGATTTTCCGAGCTGTGATCCCCATCGTCCCCCACACCTAGGGGGTGCTAGAGTTCCCCCCCTTAAAACATCATGGCGGCCGAGTCGCAGCATCACGCTATTTCCGGGCTCTGGCCCTGACACTCGATATCCCATTGCTAGGTCACGTCTCCACGCCCCATTCACCACATGTGACAGCTGCTGTACGGGGGGCGGTGGTCCTTCTCATGTGTCACTTCCCGCTAAATGTACGAATTCTGGAAGTGCTTATTAAAGCAAATCAAATTAACTCACGGGTGGGAAGACCACACAGCCGCAGGCTTTCGCGGTGCCGAGACCAAAATCATTATCATCATCTATTATTCATAAGAGCAATTAGTCTTGATGAAGGCATATCTGGTGTCTGGAAACGCTTCCTGTAAAAGGTGTGCCTCACCGCTATCCCTCCTTTTTTATTAAACATGGGCCTGCTTGAGTCCTTTAACTGGAATCCAGCTTTTAACTAAGCCGGGCTTAGATAATCCCAAAGGACAGATGAGCTCGCAGCTGGCCAAAATGGCGCATGCATGTGTGTGTAAGCAGGCGTATGTAGGCGCTATCAAGAGAGACAACTGTACTACAGCTGCAGTGCATGGTTTGTGGGCGTGTCAACCTAGTGCAGCAACATCAGCTGGGGGGTGGGGGGGCAGTGGCGGGGCGGGGCTCCACAACCCAACTCCTCAAGGGCCGCTCTCACCCCCCTGCTGTGTCCCAGATAGCACACCGACTGTTATTAATAGGGATTTCTGTGTCCCGTTTCAATCACTCGACATTCTGGGCCCCCTTTGGAATACGGTGAGTCTTACCTTCTAAAACACACCCCACCCCTCCCCCCAAAGGACCAAAAGGCATTACGTAATGGAGCGAGGCAGGGAAGGGGCGAGCTGACGGTGAGTGAGAGGAGGAGATAGACACCGTGGCACCAGCAGATGGTGCCCCTGCCAATGTAAGCAAACAACATGACGATGTAAATCCCTACATGCTCAGCAGCGTATAGCTTATAACTGTATATAACTGCGTGTTTGTGTGACCAAAGATGGTTCATAGGTTCGACGCCAAGCTGAGAAGGCGAAACAGCCAATGGAATGACCTCTGCCCAATAAAGGTCACGTATGGCCAGGTCCTGACAGGTAGTTTACCCATAACACCCCTATATTGTTTCATATACATGCTTATTTCTTAGAGTTCCTTCCGAGACCCATTTCGATTTGAGAGTTGATTTTTTTTTTAAACACTGCTAAAAGCCAACCAATGCCAACACTTTGGTATCGAAAGATGTCCTCAGTTTGGCAAAACGAACCCAACCATCGCACAGTCACAGAGCGTTTGAGTGACTCCTAGTAGCACAGCAGGGTGGCGTAAGCGAGAGGCACGCAAATTCATCGAAGGAAGGCGCAGCATTGCACGAGGTCACGACCCCTGCTGAAGTAATGAGATGGCAGAAGCCTAACATGTGCTAATGTGTCTGTACATGCACACCAGGCCCCCACCCTAGATGACAACCTGTTGACGTCGGACTATTTTCGTCCACCATCCTCGGCACACTGTCCTCTAACTCTCCTCGACAGTGGTCAACAGTCTACAGTTGAACGCTTTTAAAAGATCGATAAACGGACGAACAAAACTAGCAACGACGCTCCTTCAGTGGGGTCACACAGCTCTTCACTATGAGCACCTCATCTCTCCCTCTTGCTGTCTATCTACAACTTGTTTGTTAGGCAGAATTTGGAGAAAAGGTCCCAAAACAAGAATGCAATGTTTGGAGTTTTCTTTTGTTCGGTGTTTTGTTTCTTTCATTAATTTCTTTGTTTTTTTTTTGTTTAAACAATTTGTTTTGATTTGTAATTTTAGTCAGGGAATGATGAAGTACATTGAAACAATAGATAGAAGTCGATGAGAAGGCTCCGGAAACAGGAGTAGAGGGACACGTGTCAGTGTGTGTGTGTGTGTGTCTAACCTGCGCGGGGGCCGGGGCGTCCCTGTAGCTGGGCAGGATTTTGAGAGTAACGCTGCCGCTGCTCTCCTTCAACAGCTCCTGCAGCTCTGCGGCGTTGTTGCCCACGTCACGGCCGTTCACCTCTTTGATGACGTCGCCCACGTGTAGAAGACCCTGCCTGTCTATCATGCCTCCGTGCAGAATCCGGGCAATAACCAGCTCGTCCTTCTCCACCCGAAACGTCACACCCTAAAAAAAACAAACAAATAAGTTATTTCCATTTCGCACAACACACACACACTTCATCCATCCATCTATCCATCCATCACTGATCCTATTCAGGGTCCGGGGGGTCCGGAGCTCCCGGAGATCAGGGAACAACCCAGAATGAGGCGTAAAACCATTGCAGGTACACACACACTCAGACAGTCATAATCAGGTAAAAACCTCAATATACAGAGCAATTCAAGCTCCATCACCCTTATTGTCTGGAAATGTCACAGACACTTGAAAACCTCTCAAACACACTCAGTCACACCATAAAACAGCTGGGGTTCCATCACAGAGATAGAAGGTTGATCTTTATCAAACTGACACTGGTGGAAAGAGCAAAGCAGGGAGATGGTGTGTTGCTCAGTAGGTTAGACCTCAGTGCCGGCAATCAGAAGGTCGCTAGTTCAAATCCCATCCTCAGCAGAATAGTCACCTGTAAGATGCTCCAGCAGTGCCAGAAGAATGGTGTGTCGCTTTTACCCGTGTGTGTGTGTGTATATGTCTCAAAAGAGAGAAAGATGAGATTTGCAAAAGCTAAGGAATTCCCGCATAGCAGTACTCATACACTGCATCAGATCATTCAGACTGGTGCATAATAGCAGCTGTTGGTATAATATCCATGTTTTCACCGTCTTTATTTAAAGGAAACACAGCTCAAAATTGCCAGGTACTGAGTCAGCAGCCCTCTTTGTCTCTCCATCCATCCATCCATCCGTCACTCACCAGCGGCTCCCCCGCCTTCTTCCGGATCCCGATCATCCTGATGGCATCAGCCTGCACCGGCAGGCCAGTCGTCGCAGCCACGTCGTCGTCGGGCCCCGAGCTGGAGGGCGGGGAGTCGTAGCACTTGGAGGCCACAATATCGTGGGCCTCTAACAGCGACTGGACACCGGGCGAGAAACGGCGAGAGTCACGACTCGGCCCTGCAAGGTGAGCCTCAGCAGAGCAAGCGACACTCGCGTGCGGCGACAGACACATGCGTGTAACCAGGAAAACATCTCTAAACTAGACCTCTCACTTTTATGCTATTGCTGCTCTGCAGTCGCTATATGACCCAACAAAAATTTAATGGATTTAATGTACTGAACGAAGGCGGAGGGGGAAAAAAAGAACTTCTGTTCTCACCGCTGTAGCCATAGTGCAAGATTTGCATTCATTAGCCCTCAAAACATACACGCATCTGTTGTACTGGAGCTCCCAGACCGACTCTAGGTCACTAAGGTCTTATCCGACAGCTTAAACCACACATTTCAGCTTATAACTGGAGTGGGGAGAATCCCCTGATAGGCCGCTAATCCGATTGGCTACAGAAAAAGAACTCCCCCGGGCTCTTCCTCTGATTGGTCCCAAGCGAGTACATTCAGCCTGAGGGAGGAGTCGTGGCCTAAGGCAGCTTGCTCGCTCACTCTCTCTCACTCTGTGCCAAAGTTGCCTGCACATGCTCCAGATTTCCATTCAAAGCAGCGCAACCTGTCAAGTCTAGTCCTCCCTTTCATTAAACATCTCAGAAGTGTTGATCTTTGATTTGCTGGTTACTGGAAAACTCAGAATACAGCAGAGCTCAGTATCGTCCATCATGAAATTTCACCCCAAGACAAAAATCACCCCTCAGCTGCAGAATTCCGCACCTCCCCCCCCCCACTACTCGTCTCCTCAGTTTCAGCCAGCAAGCTCACAATGTGTGGCAAGATCAGCGAGGAGAGAAGCTGGACTGTAGCTTGGACAGCAGAAAGCTGCCCCCCCCTCCACCCCCACCACACCTGAAAGTGAGGCTCCTTGAGGATCCGGGAAAGCTCTGCAGCACTGTCGTCTCTGCCACTCAAGCCGCTGATGTCACCGAGGATCTCCGACACCAACTCCACATTGTTATCCTGCACAGCTTCCAGCTTGATGTCCTCCAATCGCTCGTGAGCCTGTCCGGAACCAGGGCCGGGGGTCGGGGGGGAGGGGATGTCAGAGCCGACAGCCATTGATAGCATAACCCTAAAACTGTCAAAACAGTATTTCCTCACCAGATTTTATGGGCCTTTTAACGAGACACACAGACATACACTGGGATTCGGATCCATTACGGACACTAAATTTAGCCACACAATCTGGTCGTAATCTTGCTTAATCTTGCCCCACCACATTAAGGTCAGCTCAGAGGTTGCGGGCAAGGTCAGCAGGCTTCCTGTACACTGTTGCCCCACGGCTCAACACAGCCAAAGCTCAAGGTACACACAAGCACTGTTATTAAACCTCACCGACAAAGTCGACACCGTTCCCCACCAGAGGCCCCTTAAGGGAACAGTTCTGTGATGGTTTGACGTTCTGGAGATGAACGTCAGATGAACAATTAACACCATAACGATCCCAGTACCTAGCCCTCGATCTCCCATCTTTGAGGCTCCCACGCGTCACAGGAGAGCATCGCACCCAGTGAGGTTGCATCTCTGTCACTCATAATTCATCACTGCCAAGCAGGAGTGCATTACTCATCTACCCGAAGTGTTCGTCTCCACGGTAGCGCGTAACCGTGACCACAATATTAATGAATCTCACATCGTCTCAAAAGAATTACATTACACTACGAAGTAAATCCCCTGCGCTGCATTTCACTTGGTGCCTAAAAAACAACAGCGTGCTGCTAACATGCTTATGCTAGGCTAAGCTAACGCTAGGCTAAGCTAACGCTAGGCTAAGCTAATGCCCTAGCTTAAGCTAATGCCCTAGCTTACAATCAGAGCCAAGGAATCCTACAACTGTGCTGCCCTGCCTTCATACCAGTCACTTAGCAAACTTCCCCTGCCTTCTGGACGGTATTCAGATGGTTTCTTGTTACTGTAACGCAACTTGGGCAGCAGTACAATGTCAGGGGCTCAGCATTTTGCAGAGGAGCTGAGAATTATTAAATTACAAAAGGCACCTTCCAAACTGTAAAAGCATGGTGCCGCCAGAGGTGGCGCCAACACAATCATGTGTTTGCAATGTTCATGGTGAGAAATTGGAGCTGATTCATGTGATGCAACCAGGGCGACATCACAGCATTAAATCGTTTGAGGCAAATTCGTATTCGGGGGGGATCCCATGGTTACCTTGGCAAGGGAGCGGACGACGGGGCTCTCCATGATGCCGCGGAGGAAGATGAGGTCGATGTCCTTGGCCCCAGCAGATGAGGGAAGGTTATCCAGGTTTTCCAGAACCTGCTGCATTGCTAAGAGGGGTGGGGGGTTGGTGAGCTTCATGGGCTTTTCTCGGCGATCGACAAACACCAGTCTATCATTTCTCTTGGGTTAGAACAGCTGCTAATAAGCCGCTGTCATCGGGGGTGATGCCATATCGAGCTGCACTGCATTGCTTTGGAGAGGAGGACCTGAGGCCGACTGTGACTGACAGACATATAAGCTGTCTGTCTGCACAGCATTACCACGGCAGTCTATTCATGTGAGATATACCAGGGCATACAACCTTAACAGCACACGCATGGATGAGCACAGCACCGAGATATACTGCACTACGCTACTCCAATTAAGTGCTGCCATAACAAACGGTACCACCGGGTCACTACGTCTACTCTATACTGGTACGAGACTACACCAAGGCTCCTTCAAGGACACTACTGTGACCTCAGTGACAGACACTCAGCAGTGTATGGTACCGTGGTCATTGTGCGCATCAAGGAGCCCAAAGATGGGATCCAACGGCAACAAAGACGGGCATCGCTAAACCGGTGAGGTCAGCCAGTGAACGACAGCGCTCACTGAAGATCCCGTGTGACAATAGTCAGTTATCTATAACATGGATACTCTTAACTCACTAAGTTAATGTGCGAGAAGGAAGGAAAACATCAAAGTTTTCACTTCACTTTGTGTCAGACTGACTGCTGCAGTCTCGGGATTAAAGAGGCCGCTGCAGAAACCAGTGCTGTAGCACTTGAACCCAGGACTTGAACTCAAGTCAAACGTGAGTCTCAATTTCCGTGACTCGGACTTGATAAACTTGAAACTGAGGTTTGGAATATACAGGTCCAAGACTTGGACTGAAACAGTACTGAGCTATAAGCTTATTAAATAGAGCATATTAATGTAGGAAGGCGGGAATCTCGGAAAAACGTCAAACTGCATTCGACACCCCTTTCTGTTTTCCCAATAATTAACAGCTAGCTAGTTATACTGTGCAATGTTAATTTTCTACACAGGAACGCCCAACAAAACAGGAAGTCTTAAAACTGTATTCCTTCAGTATGACAAGTTGATAGCATTGGGTCGTTAATAAGCTTCGTTTAGCGTAGCGTAGAAGCAGCTGCTTTCTATTCACACTTGGTGTTTCTTTAGCAATAGCAGAGATATGAGCAGTTTTAGTTGCTTTGCGATATGTTTTCTTTTTTAGACTTTTATAGTCCATCATTTTTCACAGCAATTCCTCTCAAATGTGATTGTTGATCCCTAGCAAACTTAATTTAAGATATATAGGCCACTGGCTCCCAGCGTAGTTTATTTTGAGTTAAATTGCGGAATAATTGAGTCTCGATGTGAAGCTTCAGACACGGATTTAGAGCAAAGAGACACAACCGAAAGGATGTCGCAGAGCTTTCAGAACAAACAGGCCCCGAAGATCGTTAAAGGTCTTAATTAATACACTTAGATCTCACAGTCATAATTTGCTAAACCCAAACCACAAGATCCTGACCTTATCAGTAAAATTGTTTTCTCAGGGTAATCCAGCCATCAGCACATTCAGACTATAGTATGTAACACTGGACAAAGTATCAGTAATATTTTCACCAGTGTAAATGGGAGACAAATGTATAGGTAACAAACATTTTACATGGAAATTCAAGAAATGGCATAAAATCCTATGTATGTTTTGAAACAGAGGATATCTTGACGACATTTTAATCAATATTTGTAATCCTTGAATATTCCTAGTAAAATCTTGATTTTTTTTATTCAACTTCCAGATAATTTTTATTTATTTTTTTAATACTAAAATTAATGCGTGGATGCAAACAGCTGGCAAACGCAAGGAAAAGGACGAAACATAAATACAGAAGTTCGAAATTTGCAGTCAATGAATTTTAAAGTGAGCAACTCATCAAAATGTATGAATAGAAACGTTGTCTGACTGTCTCAATTCAGTGACTTACATCACTAAGCCATTGTTGACCTGTCAGCTGAGCTAAATGGGAAGTCATGTGACACTCATAACATGTCATGTGACTCAGAGGATGACAAATCACCCAAGGCTAACAAAGCAGGCCCTGTGGAGATGGTGACTCCTCCAGAAGATTAGCTAATATACTCAAAGTCATTCTGATCAAAGATCAAATACAGAATATGAATGACAACCAACTGAAAAATCATGAACAATGCGGAAACCAGCCATTAACTGACCACAGCCAACGTGGACGAGGATGCTGGTGCCAGTAATTTGTCTACAAATGCAAGCTCATGCATAGATATAGATTAATTCTCAATTCATTGACAAATTAATCCAACAGACCGCAGTATCATGTGGCAGGTGGTAAACGAGAGTATGCAATCTAGAAATTGGAAATCTTTGGAATCAACGTCAGTCTCTGGCCGGATAACGAATAGGCCTTGAGCTGAAAACCATTAATCCTTCGCTGGTCCTCCTGACACATGGCTCCCAATCCCTCAGCGTGTGTGGGAATTCCTGCTCTGAGTCATTTTCCTTGGATTCTGTTAAGAGAGACAAGGGCAGCTTAACCTTAGTGAAAAGTTCCAGTGCCAATCTCACAGAAAGGAAAGGAAACCTCTCCAGACAGTGGCTGGGACATTCGCTGGCAGCACATGTGACTCAGCATCAACCTGGCAGCCTGATGAATCACTCCTGTGCTTGTATACAATTTTACTGCGGCCTTCATGGAGCCGATTGAGGAGGTCTGACGCATTTCCCTTTCATGTGGAGTGTTACTCAGCATTAAAAAGGTCAAACCAACTTCTAAGACCCTACATACGAAACACCTTCCACAGACTCAGGGGGCTGTACAGATCATCCGGGTTACATAACTGCAGCCAAACCGATGTTCTTCATTTATCGTGAAGGAGTTTCAGGGAGAAGGCCCAAAGCAGACGCTTCAGTTGATCTGAGCTCCTCACCCTTCTGAAGAACGACCAGGGAGCTCAAGACACTGAAGCACAGTGCTTCTTGTACGCTTAAATAAGATGCTTCCACCAACAATCGTTTACAGAGCTTTTCAGGCATCCAAGCATGACACACCCTGATGGCTGAATTTAGCGTGACGCACTCAGTGAATCTGAAAAGCATTTCGAAACCCAATGATGGATTATCCCCACGCAGCAGCGAACAGGAAGCGCTCAGCGAATGCGCTGGGCGAAATCCGCTCACACCGCTATCGTATCAGTCTGGGAGGTGTTGTTCAAGCCCTGTCTTGTGCAAAATCCACCCCCCACCCCAATGTTTTGACTGTAGAACAAGAAAATAAATCTCCTCAGACAGTTATGGGTGTCCCACGTAGAAAGACAAAATGGAAATTATCGAGACAGGTTCTCTCCTCAGCAGGTTATATAGACGACTGAACCCACAAAGAAGTTCTTCTCCAGGTGCCCCTCACACATCACGTACACTTCCTGCTCCACAAACGTGCAGCATATGTAGGATTGAATTTGGCTGGATTGCTTGGCACCTCCACGAGAATCCAGGGGGGCTTCTGACACGCCAGTCGGGGGAGGCAAAGGCATGGACACCCCACAGGTGACCCTACACCCGATTTTGAGGGGCTTCAGCCACTGCACTCTTTGTCTCAGGCCACCTGAAAAATGATTCACATCCATCTATAATTATGACAAATTTTATCAGGGGTACCAGGGAGGGGGGCGCTAAGGGTCGCATCAGGTGTCAGGTTTTGCTTTTTAACACCAGCTATCTCAGTCTTCAGAAATTTTGAAACTTAAAACAGCTTCTACGGACGTGTGCAGGATGCCAGTCCAACCCCCACACTGAAAACCAACTGGAGAGATGCAGGACATGAGCTTTGCACACAACCAAGAGCCATCAGCTAAAGAGAGAGATGGTCACTGGGCAGAGTCTCCTAAACTAACATCCTTTTACACGAGTTCAGAAAGGTCACCGGATCTGAAAAAAAAGGGGATTTCCTAACCCAACCGGTCCGTGTTTGTCAAACTGGCTAAATCCTTCAACATAACATTTGTATGGACTTTAATAACTGACACAAAAACGTGAAAATCATCTACTACTAATAGTTCAGTTCTTTAGCTTAGATTTTTTTGTTGCTAATAACAAGTCAGGCACATGCAGTATAATTTAAAATAATCGTTGATTATCAGCTGGGAGTATTTCAAGGAAATTCCTTTCCAAATAGGACACCATCACCACAAAGGAATCCTCCTGTACACATACGGTCCTTACAAACCACAAAGGAATCCTCCTGTACACATACGGTCCTTACAAACCACCAGGAATTCTACTGCCCGCTGAGTGTAGGATTAGCTGCAGTTCACGTCCCACCTCCCTGCCAACCAACAGCAGTCAGACCAGAGGGAGCTTCTGGAAGGATGAGGCAGCAGCCTGGCTCACCTCTGGATGTGTTGGCCCCGTCAGCTGCCTCTATTGCACTGCCTGTCTCCGGGACGCAGTTTCCATAACCATCTTCCACAGAGACGACCATCTCTGGAAGCTCGGAACAGCCCAGAACAGACAGCCGGCAGGTTGATGCTCCCTGCAGACTCCCTGTCTGCCACCATGCGTCACAGCCCTGCTCACACGTGTCCCCAGGGTTCAACTACCTGTACCTCTGTCACCACGATTATCAGATAAAATGTATGCAACATAAAAATGAAAATGCAGTAAGACTGCGTGCAGTCTGCAGAGACACACACACACACACACACAGACGCACATCCTCTTTCCGTCTAATCCCACAAACCATTACAATCCTGTATCCACCACAAATAATTAAATCCCAACCCCCCACCTTCCCCCCAGCAACCCACACCAACACACTTACACACTCATTTCATCAGGCAACAGACGTGCTCATTTAAATGCAGCTGGGCCCCCGGAGCCTGGGCCCCCGGAGCAGCTGGACCTTCGTACTCTCTGCCTAGATAATACCATCAAAACCTGGTGTCAGATTTGAATTAGATTTATTTCACAAATGTTTTGTTTTTCGGTGTTCGTTGTCTTTCCCCTGCCAAAATGTGAACTGTCACTGCAGTCCACCAGTAAACTGCCACTATCTGGGCTCCCTCTGCACAATCAATACTGAACATGCATAATGACCCCGCAGTTTCTGGATAGATGCCCTGCACCACGTCTTCACTTTGTGCTGATCCGCGAGACCATGAACTGTGAACCTGCCACTGCATTACCGAGGCTCTCAGTACCATTGGCTCAAAAGCACGACTCTTCATACGTATTGGCCAGTTGCTGCAGCAGTACTGGCCAATAGCTCTGAAAATACCTTTTAAGTTCCACCCCCCTCCTTAGGCAAGCAATTAAATGCTGGAGTGGCAGGCCATAATCACCCGCCGGTTGCCACAAATCTGGAATTTAATCCGCAGACAGAAATGCAGGATTATGCAATCTGCCGTTTGAGATTTTCCCTCCCCCCGCTTACTCCAAATCACGTATTTAATGTTTCAGTGATATTTCATTTCCAAATAAAAAGTAAGATTATATCTGTCACGTATCCACGTCCGAAAATCCTACGTGAGCATTTTACGGTCTGAAGACCCAGCAGGTTTCAGGTCACTTCCCCACATCTTTGGTGTGGAAACAGCAAGTGAAACGTGAAAATGAAAGAAAGAAAAAGGAAGAAAAAATAAATAAATAAATAGAAAATAAAGAGAAAATAAAGAGGAAGAAGCCAAAATGTTTTTCTTAGGTCCACAAAAAAAACAAAGGGATGAGAAGATTGTATAAATCAAGCAGCGACCCGGCCTGGATTGACCATATGGGCATTGGACACGTGTCCGGGGGGTGGCATGTCCTCGGGGGGCACCAAGCAAGGCAAGTCCCCATAATGCCACCCTGCTCCGGTTCCATTCATGAATGTCTTTTAACAACTTAATGCAATTTAAGATATAGTATATTTAACATGATTGTATATTGTTCTTTTAATATGGCAGACTGGAAAGCCAATGTAACGTTTAGGTATGTGAGATACATTTCGGAATTCTGCGTCATGTGTGCTGCTGCCCAGAGACACTTAATACTCCTGATCCAGCCCTGAAGGTGGCACATAGAAAACGGCAGGTTTTAATCAATGACATGGCACAAGTTTCCCAAATGGGCGCCGTTTATAGCGACACTACAAAGGATGAGAAGATTGTACGCGGAGGAAACCCCACGACGACATGGGGAGAACATGCAAATTCCGCACACAAGTGACCCAAATGGGCGCCGTTTATAGTGACACAAAAAAGGAAGCAGCACACTGAACATGTTATACTACAAATCAGTTAAGAGAAGTTTCCAGAGAAACAGACAATGAACAAGAAATTTAGCCTAAAATGATCCTTATGACAAAACCAGTAGCGTTTTGACGAGCTTCTCCCGTACCTGGTTACTGCAGTGACCAAAACCATGGACCAACCGTGAGCCAAACTGGATCCGCATTAAAAGGTGGCTTTCTGCAGAAAGTCTACAATAAGTCAGCTGGACATACCATCATTTTGAGGAGAGGTACGGCTGTTAGTCACAGCTAATCTGTTACTGGGGTTAAAGGTCGGCTTGAGGCACTGTAATTGGCTGCTTGTGGGACTGCAATCAGTATGTCACCTGTCACTTCCAGCTCGTGGCTTTCCTAAAGGTTTTAGACAGCTTCAGTGTAGCAGGTTAGAATCAGGCTGTATTACCCACAAACCTCTGCTGACGCGTAGAGACTCTGTACCTGTGATCATGTCTGCAGAGGGGTGGACTTCCTGCCAGAAGGACAGAGCGATGGACATCCGTTTAGCTGCGACACGTTCATCCACAGGTGGAAACCTCAGCAACTTGTCCGAGATCTCCAGAGAACCATCCGGAAATGATATGTAAACAAGACGGCTTTTAGGCTGGGTGATTTCCATTAAGATGCCCGTCACCTGTTCCCGACCTCAAACTCACAAAGGCAGATATTCAAAACATGGTGTTGATGTTTCGACCAGTGAGAATACAGCACCAGACTCATACTGTGTCAGCTATCACACATCAAGGGTGACGCAACGATTAGCGAAATTTCCACTGGCTCACAGGCTACCATCGCTACACTTAGTTACTCTTCTGCTCATTTATTCTGTGCGGATTCGTGAATTTGGCTCGTAGCGACTAATAGCATTACGTTTCACGCGAACAGCCCATGAAGGGGTGGTTGCCATGGTGACACGCCAGGGGCCTTGCCGCCTTGTTACCAGACAAAGACGCGGAGTCGCCCACTGCTGTGGTAAACCGTACCGCTGCAACAGAGCACAGAGGGAGGCAAAAAAGGGTGTCCTGTGCCTGTGTGTGACCAGGGGGAGGCGCTGTGATGTGTGCAAAAACAGGGTAGGTCCCCCCCCTTACCACAGACTTCTCAAACAGCACTAATAGGTCTGAGACGTGGTGTCCTGATAGACAAGGAGTTAGCGAGGACATCAGATATCAGACCCTCAATGGTCTTTTATAAGACAGACTCAAAAGAAACTTGAATGTGACAAACACCCATATTCACGCACAACTGAAAAATAAAACATTAAATTATATCTTTTTAGGGATTATTCAGGGAATAACTGTCACCTAATCCATGATTTTCTCCAGCCTGGGTTAGGCTCCAGCTCCCCCCCACCCCCCCACCCCTGGCTGGAAGATGGATGGATTGATGGATATTTCCATCCATCCATTTTCCAAACCGCTTATCCTACTGGGTCGCGGGGGGTC
>JAODJX010000049.1:2102078-2116093 GCA_026776945.1 Isichthys henryi | reverse complement strand
CATCCTGGGTTGTTCCCTGCCTCGTGCCCATTGCTTCCGGGATAGGCTCCGGACCCCCCGCGACCCAGTAGGAACAGTGGTTTGGAAAATGGATGGATGGATGGATATAAAATAAAAGGGAACATCCTGACCTCCAGCTAAACGTGCAGCAGAAAATGCAAACCGCTGACAGAGTAGGATCCCTCAGGGCTTACTGGTGATAACAGGACACCAGCCACAGGGAACCTCTGCCACTGGCAGACTCTCCAGTTTTCACTTTTGGCTACGTTTACAAGAAGATCGCCCAGGACGCTCCGCAGCGCAGCAACGGGAACCTTAAAGAACGAAATGAAGGCCGTCTGCTCCCACCCCAGCAGAGACAGCACAGCTGTGCTGTTAACAAAGTCAGCACGCTTTCTTTTAACCCCGTAAATGCAGAACACATTAACATAAAGAGTATTTGTTCGGTTTTACGCAGACTCACCATTTTATTTGCTGGCTGTCAATCAAAGGGATGGGAACCAGACAAACCAGACCTAAATTTCTAGGAACTAAATGCTTTTTTCAGTTGTGTCAGGATCCCATGAAGGTCAGTATTCAGCATTACGCAATAACTGCAACGCTTCTAAAAGCACGGCACCAGGGAGAAGGCGGTAATTTAGGCCTGATCGGTCTGACAACCTTGCAGTCATCCCACACTATTAACAGTGCAAAACTGTTTTCATCTGATCCTAAGAGCTTTAAACTTCACTCCGTCTCCCCACCCCGCCCCCGAACAGAGGCTCAAACGCTCCACCGTAAGAGGATTACCCCATTTGTACCTAGCTGTGGCCTCAGTATTACAGCACAACAATAACAGCAGCAGAAACCTGGCCGGCAAATGGAAGCTCGCAAATTGAAACCATGGGAATTACTGCTGTCACTCACTTTTGGCAAACGAACGAGGAAAAACATGGAAAGTGGAATGTATATCAGCAAAGGGGGGGGGGGGGGTGCATATGTCAAGTTTGCTTTTGCAAAATGTAGAACAACCTTTTATTGGGGAAAAAAAACACAGAGATGTAATTTAATAATAAGGTTTTATTGGTTGACAAATGATTTGTAGATGATTTTTGTGACTGTTCATCATATGAGAATTAATAATGATTCGAATTCAATAATAAGAACTTTAGTAACCAAATGGCAACAGCAACAGCTGTGTATCATTAATTTTACCTACTGTAAGATAACGCCGAACCTGTAGACTGGATGTCGATGAGCAGTTTTCCAGAAAACACCATTGGAAGACCACCCAACATTCATCCATCCAACCAATCATCATGCCACAGTTGTATCCACATGATTTGTTACCAATCCTGTGGCTGCCCTATGCAGAACATCATGGAATCCTTAACTCCTCGACCAGCAGTGTCAAACTCCAGTCCTGGGGGGCCAGAGTCCTGCACATTTTTGGGTTTCCGCTGGTTCAACTCCTTGTGCTAATTATCACACAGCTGTTGAGCTGAATCACTTGTACCAGGAAAGAGCTAAGCTACACTGGGCTCCGGCCCCCCAGGACGGGAGTCTGACACCCCTGCCCTAGGGGCAGCTCGAAACTTGCATTTTCATGCTATGCTATTCACCTTGGACTTTGGTGTTTATTGGTTCTGTCTGTGCCTCACGCCTACTGAATACTTTGTAGGGGTGAACTGCCATTTTCGCCGTCCTCCGTCCTCCTCTTTTGTTAGTCAGCGAGGGAAGTATATGTTACGTTGAGGTTTGATGGGTAAGTAGGTGTTGGTTTGTAGCTAAGGGGCTGTTTGTGTATTTTGTTGTTCACGCTAAGGAGTGGTACAGTGCTCCTAGCTTATAGCCTGGGTATATAACATAAATATCTCACTGTAAGGCACCACAAATTAAACCACATCTGCTGTCTGTCACTTTATTGTTGCAGCCCTGATTTCCTACTGCTGAACCACTCAGACTGTAACACAAGTGACTCTTAGGCCAGGCTTTCGCCAGTGGTGGGTCTGCCCCAGTTTAAAAGACCCATCGGAAAGGTTGAGAATATGGTCTTTTTTCACACAACGTTTTATGCCACAACAGGTACATTCTCAGAAAAAAGGGTAAAAATTTGTACCTTCGCTTGTCTCTGCTGCTGTACCCCTGAATTTGTACCTTTTAAGGTACAGAAATGGACTCTGAGGAACATCCCAAAGGTACAAAGAGCATTCATGTCCCATCAATGGTACGGAAATGTTCCTCAGTCCATTTCTGTACCTTAAAAGGTACAATTACCTACAGCTAAGGGTACAACTGGCAGACCTTTGAGGGTTCAGGCCCATGACATACAAAAGTACACATTTTTACCCTTTTTCTGACAGTGGTAGCCCACTGATTAAGATCCATGATCTGTAAAATCAACAGACTTACGATTTAAGCATCAGTTACAAAAGTTTACTTTTGTCTACAATATGCTAACACAAATTAAATCCTGCATCAGATGCACCAATGATTATCTAGAAAGTTTCAGAGCCGACATGAACATTTCTGTCAGAATAAATTGTTCTACAAACAAACAAGGTTGGATCATCCCATACTTAGAGAATGGAGGTTTATAAAGTGTCTTAGAATTATATAATAAGTTTACAGCCGGCGGGTTCATTTCCTGTATAAGAAGGACTGATGGCTGATGGCAAGGAAACGCATGTCGTCCGGTAAGGCGCCTCTGGAAGAGATCGGACGTGTCATTACCCTCATATGACAGATTACCGATGGAAAGGTATAGGAGTAAGTTGACGTTGGGACATGCAACATGCAGCCGTGAGTACTGGAGAGCACAACTGCTTTTCCTGACACGCATTCCTACATTTTCACCAATAAATGCTGCCGAAGAGAATGGAAATCTCACGGGACAGATATTCGGGTAACTTTTCTACAGGTTCAGTTGCGCATTAACTTCTGGGCAGTAAGCCACGCAGTTTTACGTTAATGCAAAGAAATGCTTTTAAGCGCCACAGAATCGGACGAACGACACGACCGGCGGACCTGGCAAGTGGCGTGGCGGTCGGCGAAGCGGCGATCACTGGGGCAGCGACCCATAGGAACCAAGATTGAAAAAGCACGCAGCGCCAGGCAAAACCTGTGCTGCCGATGTAAAGTCTGACACGCGGATCGCGTTCGGGCGCGTCCTGGCATGACGGCGCGGGGTCCCCGACGCGCGTGACGGCCCGGGTCGCCCACCGCCCCCTGGGCATCATTACTGACTTTACGCTACACGTGCGGCCATGTTCGCTACCCATTCATGCGCCGTGGACGCGTGGGGTCACTTTTATAAAGAAAACAGTAGGGGGTGAAAACGGGGGATTTAGCGCGCAGGAGGAACCATCGCTTTGAATCAATCTTGTCTATACCTGCACTCTCATACAGAACAAGGAATGCGCTGTCTACTTATTGCAAATGTGTCCTTCTTTGAAAGCAAATATTTACTTGAAATGAATTAAAATGTAATTAAAACTAGCATACAGATTCATACGATGGCAAGTCTAACGACTTACCCAGTGTCTTGGCAGAAATTTATTCTCTCCAGCCCGATTATAGATCCATCGCTTCCCCGGCCGCGATCCCGTAGTTCGCTCCCCGCACACGGTACGCCGATCGGGCTTCCCGGTCTTGCCCCCTCGGTGACGTTTCCGGGCAAACATCAACCAGAGCTGAGCGCCGTAGCCTTGACTCCTCCTTTATTATAGCGCCGTCCTACGATCATTAACTGAAATTATTCTTTGGAGCCTGGGGTATATCTAAAAATTGGTTTAGAATCGATGACGACCGAGAAGCGATTTAAGATTCTGTTTATGAATGTGGGTATTTTGCGACTGTGTTTTTTTGCACATTTGATCCTTGACTTTGTAACCAAGTACAGCTCACCTTGGAAATATCGCCTGGCCTGTTTCGTTTGTCATGTCTGATATGTTTTTCTCGTCCCACTTAATTCCTTTATAGGACACTACACTCCCAAAGACTGGAATTTAAATGTTACACAACTTATTTTTCGCTTACACCGATGGGCGTAGACAATTAGGCGAGAAATTTAATGGGATTCGGGCAGTGAACTCTAATCCTTTTTACTGTTGTGTGCTATGCGTAAGCCTAATTGACTGTCTGGTTAATTCAGTTTAAGCCTCTCATCTTCTACAAGACAAGCAGAGGGAACCTGGAATCGTCAGTACGGAATATAAAATGTTTTTGAATTTACAAAGACTTCTTTACCATTATTGTTGCCGCTGTTTTTTAACCCATATTGGCCATATTATACCCAGACCTATCCATCTTCCTTTTTATCGCTCATCTTTGTAATTGGTTTAATCTTAGGTTAGATAAAGCGCTTGTATTAAATTTACTTTTCATTTGCTATTTAAATTAGTGGGGTGCACTGTGGCTCACAGGGAATCACCACAAGGGGGCAGCATTTAGCCAATAACGGAAACTCGGAGCTTTGTATTATATTTACTCAAGCGCCAATGAGTTTTTGGATTTTATTTGTTTATCCCGTATCCCAGCCCATTAATTATAACCGAAATAATCACTGAGAAATTAGAAATACAACTGAGCTGAGGTAGGGTTGATTAGCCTAATTAAAAATGCCAATGAAGGCGCCATGTCTACTACGAGTTACAAACCAAAAGTACTTTAAGAGAAATTTCATTCCAATAAAATTTCATTTTATTTTACTATGACTTCGTTAGCTGGATTTATCTAGGTAAAAACAACACATACTATGATTAAAATTTATGTTCAGTCTATTGTCCGGTTAATTCTTTAAGGCTTAATTAGTCTGTAAATAACCACAAATTCACAGATTTAAAGCACTTTATTGAAAAGGCACAACAACATATATTTAGTAATCTGTCGTAATCTATCATCTTCCTATCGGTATATGATACACAGCCTAATTAAGCTTGACAATTCAGTGCTTCACTGTTCCCAAGTCTCGGTGCTGGAAGTCTGGACATTCAACGAAAATATAGTTTGTTACTTTGCATGGAGACTAAAGCCAATGTTTCATGGCTTTAATATAACTGAGCCATGAAACGCTTTGATTTGCATTTAGTTATTTGTCAGACTTTTCATTGAACGCTACTGAATTGGTCCATTGAATTTGTCCCTTAATAGGAAAGATAACGCACATATGCTGCAATTATGCATATAGACATACAGCTGCGACTTTCTGTGCAACTCTGACTCAAATGCTTTGATTTCCTTGCAACTCACTTACTTGCAATTAAATCCAAGTTGTTTCGATTTATTTGTTTTATAAATCGTTGATCCGGACAAGTGAAGAAAATCCCGTATTGCTGCGATTCGATGTTGCTCTCCGTTAGTTCCATCCTCGTTCGGATGATACCGCGTAAATGAGGCGGAAAAGTACTTTTTCCATATGCCACTGTTGTATTCCTGGTACCGGGGGCACACTGTGTGCGGTGGATGTTGAGCCATCTGGGCCCCTGATTAGATTTATTTGATTCGATTAATGCATGCATTCCGGCTATAATAAAAGTTTTCATGTACGTACGAATCTATTAGAAAGATTTTGAAGTTTCTTCAGTGCGTTTATTTAGTATGCAACAGTAAACACCAGAACAGCATGTAATGTTGTTGTTAAGGTTAAGTCGAAGTATGGAGATTTCTGGTTCAGATTCCAAGCTGTGTTATATGTCAAGGCTGTCGGCTATAACTGTCAGCGGAGAGCTTTTGATTACGACCACAAATGTCAAAACAGGACAAGTCGTCTAATTTGAACCGGTGTGTATCTGAACGAGTAACAGAAATAAACATACCACTCTGTGATATACCCGACCTCAGTTTGTTAGTGACGTTATAAGTTTGTCATCTTTAAAAACAACGAGAAAATGTAGGGGTTGAACTTCTATCTAAACTGTGGGAAAATATTTATTAGGAGGCTAAGTTTCACTTTGCTGAGAATAACGCCAATCGCAAATTACTACGATGAGCCTTAACAAATAGATAAGCCTGTGGTATAGACTGCGGGCATTCGACGTTAGACCTGCGAGTTTAAGCGTGCGTTATTGTATTTTGAAATGAATAGGGTTTAATTATTAACGTTACCATTTATATTAAATGTCTTTCTGCTAAATACGATTCTGCGAAGATGTGTAGTTTTGATGAAGAATCGCTCAGATGCAGCGTAGGCACGCGTAAACCAAAACATAAAACAATATTTATTTTCATTATTTTCATCATAATTTCATTATTGGAATATTTTAGTTCTGTCGTTTTGCGTATTTACCTGATGTAGCAAGTGCCATTTATTAAAAATTGTTTGGTTGATATTTTTACGGGGGCGGCATGGTGGTGCAGTGGTTAGCACTGTTGCCTCACACCTCTGGGACCCGGGTTCGAGTCTCCGCTTGGATCACATGTGTGTGGAGTTTGCATGTTCTCCTCATGACGTCATGGGGTTTCCTCCGGGTACTCCGGTTTCCCCCCCACAGTCCAAAGACATGCTGAGGCTAATTGGAGTTACTAAATTGCCCGTAGGTATGCATGTGTGAGTGAATGGTGTGTGAGTGTTCCCTGTGATGGGCTGGCCCCCCATCCTGGGTTGTTCTCTGCCTCGTGCCCATTGCTTCGGGGATAGGCTCCAGACCCCCCGCGACCCAGTAGGATAAGCGGTTTGGAAAATGGATGGATTTTAACGTCTTACAACAAAGAAAGGCAGAAAGGCCTGTCGGAATATCGACCCGTCGTTAATTCGTATACAAGCGCCCCTTTTGTGCTACTTATTACGTCTTACAACTAGAGGGCGCCAGAGAGCCATTACAACGCAACATACTGACGGCGAATGCGCTTGATGCGCGCATCATTTTCACGTTGCGATTTTCGACTATTACTGCGGCTTAGGTAACTATGGACACGGGATCTTTTTTAATTGATCACAGTTCTTCTCTGACGGAAGATTGCAGGCTGAACATTACCAACTCGGTGTATTTTTCTGAAACTGAAAATCCAGACATCTATCCAGACATCACAGTTTCTGGATAATTCTGACATATTTTATGGGTACATAATTAGGCTTTATTGACATTTTATGGGAAGTTGAACTTAAAGGAAAGGTAATGGTTATAGTTACGTATCGCAGCAACAAATCACGCGGATGTGTAACGGTCTATGGAACGGTCCACCAATTCTTTCATTTTAAACAACCTATAAGGGCTGGTTATAACTGTAAGCGAATATATTAATGATTTTCCTACACGTGATTTGGGAAATATACATTTATACTTCTCCAGACATACTCTAGTGGCCAAAATTGTGGTCACTAACTATTTTTAAAGATTGCATTCAACTGCTGCTCCAGTTACTTATTTAGTCGTCCAGTGTATTATATTTGTAAACATTCTTTGCTTGTTTATAAACATTACCGCCAATATCGTTCGTATTTAAAGCGCGATGCCAGAAATGCTAGGTACTTCAACATTTTTGGCCACTAGAGTGTCAACCCGACATTAAATGCCTGAAAAAGTATCAGTAACTATTAGGAAACAAACTTCTGTTTTCAATCAATTAAAAGAATTAGCTGTAATTAATTCTTACCGTTCCAGAAAACATATCTTATCTTGTCTTGTTATTGAGTTACACGAGGAAGAATGCAAACTGAAAACTGTCATTTCATTCCCCACACACTTAAAAACAAGTTTCTTTTCATGACACGTATGTAAATTGTACAAAGAATACAGTGAATGCTACAATCAACAAACCACTTTATTTTTAAACAACAAATATTAACACAGTTTCACTGTACAACGATTTTCCCGTGTGACTTTCATGATAGTATTAAATAAGAGTTTATGGAATATGCTAGACATTTGGGTGGTATTTGCATGCAGCCATGGCCATGTATGAGGACCATCAGATTCCGCGTGACGGCTGTGATGACGGCTATGGTGACGTCAGTCACGTTCTCGGGACGAGGTGCAGCGGCGGGGTGTCCGAGACAAGGGAGTAGGATCACATCTGTGCAGCAATTCGGTGGCCATGTTGGTAAAAGGAGGTATATGGAACAGGACAAAAATACATCTCTGACATCACCACATTGGCGGGTCCTCGTACCTGGAACGCGAGATGGACAGAATAGTTAAGTTCCCAGTTTAATCATAACTTCTCAATTATGATATATACATAATCCATTACAGGATTAACGGCATACAGGCGTAAAGGATTCTAACCCCTATCTTACGGTCCTACTGATACACACTACTATTTGTTCAACACCTCTAATCATTCACGACTATAGCCTACTACTCACATAGAATAGAATAGAATAGAATAGAATAGAATAGAATAGAATCTTTAATTGCCACAGTATACGGGGTTGATGGAACTTGGTTTCGGACCAATTCTGCTGTACGTTCGTATAATACGACATGTATTTACAGGGACGTGCAACATGGGCAATGCATCCCGTTAGTAAACATGGCTACACGGACAGCACAATATCAAACAAGCAGCGACCAGAACAAAGTTGACATCCGGAAAGAAATAATTGTGTACATTCAGGGGGGAATATAAGCATTAATACCCATATACAGAATGGGTATTCGCAAATAAACACGTTCACACAACGCCTACGAGAGTGCGATGGTTTAACGACCAGAAATATTAAAATTATGAACAGTTCACCAGTCGTCAAAATTCCATCAGCAACAAAAAGCCACTTCTGTCGATAGTGACACCATTATCGTGGGCTGGGGGGTGCTGCTGCCTATACGGGGGTGTCGATCCTATGATGTTCATCCTTAAAGACTCCATACAAAGTGCTCTTTATCTTGTATCCTGTCTTTCTGTGTTCCTCACTTGGAACCTGAATACCTCACCTTGAATCTTACTGCTATACTAGTCTTTGTCCCTCTTCAGAAACTGGTGCTGCTCTCTCACAGTAATTATATTCCGATATCCCTTAACCGCCGATTTACGTCACTTTATGTGATGCCTTTCAACGCTGTATACGTTTCAAGCGGTGCCACGATTTCCTCACCTGAACTGAGGGCTGCTGTCCGCGTTTTCCCTCAACAGCCCGTCCGAGAACAGCGTGTCAGGACCAGAGCGTTTCCCATACCTGTGCCCCGGGCAGAAGCGGTCAGTCGCCTTCAGAACTCTCTTTGATCAAAAGAAAACTTTTTCTCAAGAAAACAGAGTTCGGTTCTCTGCACACTTTCAGATGGATTTTGTTCTAGTGATAATTTTTGTCTTCTCTAGTATTAAAGTTATTTTGATCTTTTACAACTTTTGAAACGTTCAAAATATTAATTAAAAAATGAAGATACATATGAACATAACTTTATTTTCCCCTTAAATTCTACAAGTATTAGTTCCCGTTTGCAATGGTTGCAAATGTTTTTCAGTTGTTTGCATCATTTCACAGTATCTTTGCGTTCATTGCCTCGTTTTGACAACGTTCTTTAAAAATGAAGTAGGCTACTCAGAATACTTGCAAATGAAATACTCTTAGAAAATACCCTTTAAAGCCGTCGCTCGCTACACCGAAGCACAATCGTGAGTCGACACTCGCCTCTGTCGCGTTATTAGGTTGATATAATGCCTCAGCGCAGAGTAGTACTTGGCGAGCTCCTCTGCTGGGGCGTCCTCTCCCGGGTTGTTGGGCTTGGAGGGGTAGGCGTCCACCAGTGTGCCCAAACATATCAACGTGCATATGACTAAAGCACTCAACCCCACCCACATGCCGAGATTAGGACGCATCCTCTCCGAGTCACTGAACACGCAACTGGTGAAAAAAGAGGAGTCTCAATTCAAAGCATCTCGCTTTTCAGTTATAGCTCATGTAACAAATTCATGTGGCTGTATAGCCGAAGACCCATTAGCCTGTTTATTAATTTAATTTAGCTTACTTGTTACTTCTTATTTGTTCATCCAGGCTTGCTTGTTTAAAAGTTCCGACTAACAAAATAAAACGTAGCCCTATATCAGATTCATTTATGGTATTCGATTACTTTCGTAAGATTTAAGTACTTTATTTATTGTACCGAACTGGTCGTATTTACAGTTGGCATGCACACATACCTGCTAGATTAACAATTGCTTAACTTACGTGTGCTTGTTGGGCTGAGAGGTGTTAATCGGTAGTCCAGAGTTTCTCGGCTTCCCCAGTCTAGAATTATGACAGGTACCGTCCATTCCTGCACTTTTATACCGCGATGGGAGGGGGGCGACCGCTCACGCTCCAGCGAGCGCGATTTTCTTATCGAGGCTCCGCAAAACCGCGTCACAGTATTAGCCGTCATCGCCCATTTAAGCAACATTTACAATAAATGTGATTTGCTTTTTTTTACGGATTTCAAACAGGTTAAAAAAATCTCTCATTTAATGCGACCACTCCAAACTAATTAAGTAGAATGAAAGATGATGAACTGGGACACAGACAAGGAAGAAGCTTTAGCGTTGTTTGGGTTGAACGTTTTAGGATAATATCGGAATTCGAATCTTCAAAGAATCATAAATTAGATAATTGTGGTGAGCCACTGAATAATACCATACTATATATTTTTTAAATAAAACGTTTAAATTAAATGAACAGTTTGAATATATTGTCGGTTGTCTTCATTAAATTTAACATGGAACATCTTTTTCTTGAGTTTCATCGAACATCGTATTTGCCATGGAATGGTCTGAAAGGCGGCAATAACAAATCATGCCTATTTGTTTACGACTTTCAAATTGTGCATTTATTTGCATATTTCGTATTTATCTATGAGGGAGGCCTTAGAGATTTGAGTTGTGCGTCGAGGGGACATTGTCTATAATGGCTTCATGAGTTGTACACACTCAGACAACATTCACTCAGATCGCGGCTGATTTCCAATTATCATCGCTGTAAATATAGACGTGATTTATATTAATTATGGCGGAATGGATAACAATGCGCGTTAATGTGCCTCGGAACCTAAAAATGGTTTCCAGATGTGTCATTAACCTAAAATCGTAACATTATGTTATCTATGGCCCGACAAGCAAGCCCATGTTCCTTTGTGAGTCTGCAAGAGAAAACTTAATCCCTTTTCCCCCGAAGAAAGAGTGAAATTGCTTAGAGGATTAAGCATAGGAACCAGACAATGAGGACATGCAGTGCGTCACCGCATCCTAACAGCGTGCTGTCATTTTGGTTCTTCTGAGTATAGAACGGATCCCCACAAGGCATTGAAGTTCCTGCACTCGTCAATACACTCATCTCACCCATCTCACTATCTGCTTCCCTAACTACCCACCCATTGTCCAGAGGTCCTTATCTGTATCGACGTTTATTCACATTGTTTGGAGATGAAGTGCTTGTACGAACTAAAGTAGTCAACCTTCCACAACATTCTCCTGCAACGAAATGTATCATAAACTTTATATAATTTATTTAATCAGGCAAACCAAGCCCATTTATATTTTCAAAAAACTATAACGGCTATAGGCATCACACCAAATCACTACTAGAAAGAAAATATATTTTTCACTGTGGTCTCAATAAGATGCATCCATCGCCGAATCACGTACCCAGTACAGAATCAGAGAAACCTGAAGACGGTCACCAAACCACGTCTTTGGACTTGGGGAGGAAGCCCATGTAAACAGAGGAGAACACGCACGATTTATCCTTCATGCAAGTGGCCGAAATCATGGTTCAGATGTTAAAATGACAAATCCCCCTGACGGCGAGATTATAGTATCGACCCTTTCAATGACCAATTACCCTCTCAACGCTTACGACGAAGCATTCAAAGATTAAAAATAACACTTCTCTTTCTCCTTTCCTAACACCTTTAAATCAGTTGTGTCGGTCGAGCCTCAGAAAGAAAACGAGATGGAAGGAACCGAATCAAATTTAGCGCCCAAGAGGTAAAAAGCGGCAATTCCTTTCCTGCATGAGATTAAATCGTCAGTGAAGGAGCAGTGAACTGAGGTGAACGTCATGGAAGGTGGCAAACTTTAGATACCCATCCAGAGGCCATTCCCTCTCTTCATCGCTACACTCTCCCATATACAATTGCAATCATATTTATATAATACTTAAACTTAAGAGCACTCTTGCCGTTATGACTAATTTTCAGCTGTTGTTGTTTATAATATAAACTAATAACCATTATTCTCTGACCACTATCATTAATGAGGTTTTAGTGGCCGCTGAGACGCCTCCGACTTCTCCTGTCTGTGTATCGCGCGTATTCAGTTTTAGCCACACGATTGGATTGACTGTAGCACGAGCAAGCGGGTCTGCCTAAGAAACTGGCCATTAAGCTTATAAAAAAGACAATAAAAATAGACCCAAAAATTCAGAAATGCAGCGGAAGGACTTCCTGTCATCTCCTATCAAATTCCGTTTTTCGAGTAAGTGCACCGTTTCTGTTTAGGAGGGCGATTGCCAGGAATAAGACTAATAGCCTTCGAACGGACCCATAGAGTTAAAAGCTATACAAAGCGGAGCTCATTTCTCATCCGAGATGCACGCGAGCCTGTCACAGATTTGTGCAAGAGCGTGCGAAAGCTTCTTCTTACCTGGCCCTCAAAAAAATTGAGATTTTTATGTGAATCACCAAGGATTTTCAGCACAGACCTAATTATTTGCTGTTTTAAAAATAGATTCCAAATTTTACGAACACTTCGAAACTGTCATTTTGGACCCTTTGGGACAGCTTAAGCAGATTGAACAAGGAAAATGTGTGATAATTAACATCATCACAGCTACAGCAGTGACTGGATACTCTCTTGTACCCAACCCATAGGTGAAAAAAGGTTCCCTGTACTAAGCTAGCAACTTTATTATAGAAAGAGCTTAGCTATATCTTTGCATCAGTTCTGAAAAAAAAAAAATTACACTGTGAATAATTTTGCGGGGGGGGGGGGCATGGTGGTGCAGTGGTTAGCACTGTCACCTCATTCCACTGGGACCTGGGGTCCAGTCTCTAACATGGCTCCGTGTGTGTGGAGTTTGCATGTTCTCCCCATGTCACTGTGGGGTTTCCTCCAGGTACTCCGGTTCCCCCCACCCCCCCACAGTCCAAAAACATGGCGAGGCTGATTGGAGCTACAGAATTGCCCATATGTAGGTATGTGTGTGGTGCCCCATCCTGGGCTGTTCTCTGCCTTGCACTTGGCCCTAACCCGCGAAAACACTTAGTGTCTCATATCGTGCCACCAGCGCACGATTTAAATGAAAATATTCCGTGGCTTGAACACACTTATGTGGCTGATATATCCTGGAGGCTCATAAGTCTGGATTGGAATCTTTTGGATGTGCTAACAAATGCCCTGCATGAGAGCCGTCTTCTGTTTTGTTGTAGTATTTTACTGTCAAGTAGGCAATCTATAAGTGAAATATTTGGGATGCTTTTCTTTACAGTTATACTCAGAACAAAAGCTGGAAGACTGAAAGAGTCAGTTAGTCAGGAAAAATAATGTCTTTGAGATTACAACGGTAATCACTTTTTCAGCAATAAAACATTTGGAATTCACAACCCATTCATCCAAGGGAATGATTGTGTTTTGTAATGCCTCTAAATCATTGCCGTGCTTTTCCTATGGTAATTAATTTTTGTTCTGGATTATAGTTCTCTTCCGAGAAAAGAACTTCAGACATAATTCTAGAAGAAAGTCAAACAGTCCCAGTTAACAGGAAGGTCAGTGCTCTGTTCACACAGTGGTGCTTTGTAACTGACTCTGTGTGTAATTTTCTTTCTGGATCTATGGGTCCAGAATCACTGTCATCAAGTGCAACAGAAGCTCCTGTAAGGTAACAGGCTGCCAAACAAACAACTCACTCCGAAAATCACCAAAAGCTAAAATATTTGTATAATCAGGATTTAAGCAGAGCTGCCTTCCAGGGACAAAGATAATCGATTAATCATTAATCCATCCATTTTCCAAACCGCTTATCCTTACTGGGTTCGCGGGGGGTCCAGAGCTTATCCCGGAAGCAATGGGCACGAGGCAGGGAACAACCCAGGATGGGGGGCCAGCCCATCGCAGAGCACACTCACACA
>JAODJX010000049.1:2052692-2094106 GCA_026776945.1 Isichthys henryi | reverse complement strand
TGAAGTGGCAGCCACAAGCTCACAGAAAGGGAGTAAGATCAGTTATGAAGTGGCAGCCACAAGCTCACAGAAAGGGAGTAAGATCAGTTATGAAGTGGCAGCCACAAGCTCACAGAAAGGGACCCGATTGCCCAGCATCAATACCCAACCTGAATGGCAGCAAATGCCACCAGCAATGTCCCAACATCTAATGGAAAGCCTTCCCAAAAGAGTACAGGCTATTATAGCAACAAAGGGTGGACCAACTTCATATTAAAACCTTTCAGAATGAGATGTTGGACAAGCTGGTGTCCACATACTTTTGGCCATATAATGTACATCAACTGCTTTACATGCCTCATACCTCTGCCTTTATAACCATCATCAATCATAATGTCTATATACAGTATTATGTCTATATACAGTATTATGTCTATATACAGTACGGTGCAACAGTCTAAGGTAGTAAAAGAAAATATTTCATGGTAATGGTAAGGGTTAGGAAGTATATATTTGCTTAGAAAAAAAAAATCACAATTTAACATTAGAACATATGCAAATATAAAGTAGCCCAATTAAAAACAAACAAGCATTTCTTTTGTTCCCCAAAAAGTTACTGACATGGGTGCGGGGATTACAATTATTTTCAATTTACAATTACATTTAAATTACTGAAGGATTGGACTGACTGGCACGGACTGACAAGCCTGTAATTTGCCTTTTTTATCCCAAAGGCCATTGTCTGTTTACAAAACTCCCCAAAACTCTTAAATTCCATTCAATAAGAAAAACACACACACACACACACAGTACAGCACAGTGTAGCACTGCTGACCTCTGGAGGATACAGCTATACATTACAGAATGTACTTTTGCAGTTGACTTTTCTTAACGTTTATTCATTAATCAAAATAGTGTAGCATACAGCAATCCAACTTTATAAACACATATCGACTGCATTGTAACAGAAATACAGAGTGAGTAAACTCAAACCACACACAGCAAATAATACACTAAACATCACCCTTCCGGCTTGCCGCGGTTCCTTTGAGTGTTGGCAGACGGTTGGGTCCTTCTCACTGCCGGCACCTTCTGTTTCCTCACTTTCTCCATTTCCAGCTGAAAACAGGAGTTTAAGTGAATCACTTGTGTTTTAAGCTGCATTTGTAAGCTGAGGTCTGTTCGACAATGTGGATACAGCATAACCCTAATTGTTCTATAGTTATTTGTCGAAAGCTAAACAGATCTTTAGAAATTAGTGCTTTAAAAATGTTTTCCAAAGTTTTCTTGCTTCCCACACAATAAGTACCTATTTTTTGTAACACCAGAAAGACAGGAAGGGCTGCTTTGGGACCCAGCGCGACAAGACCCCGCCCCCCTCGTCCAGTGGTGGTCATTTCCAGCTTAGGATCAATACTTAAAGTTCAAGAGATTCATTTGCCATTTGAACATGCACAGGCCGGAGGCTACAGGGGAATGTTTTGTGCGGAATTTTTAGAGTCAGCAGTAAAGAAAAGAGATAATCAACAGCCAGTATAGCCCAGAAGGGCAAAAGATAAGTAGTAAGGAGACATTGTAAAATAGAATGAAATCCGCGACTAAAACACTCAAACATCTTGAGGTGCAAAAATAGGCAATAGTGAAACACTGTGAAGTGCAGTGAAGCAGCCATTAGTAAAGTGCATGCCCTAAAACACTGTACAGTGTTAGAAAAGAAGCCCAATAAACACAGATTTTTATTTAAAAGTACAGCACATATGACAATATTGCACCATAATGCTACAGTAAAACATTTTGAACACTGTTTTTGTTTAGGAAATATCGCACATCTGAGGTAATGTAGGCATATTTTCCCTTCTGTTATGTCTTCTGCCACCAGGTCTGACTATGGCTGGAAAGAGGATGTTATAAAAAAACGTGCTTCATGTGTGATGATGCTGTCTGGCCTGCAGTGTCTCAGGTTAAACACCGAGTGTTTTTGCCTGAGCAGAGAATGTGCTGGGTGCTGTGACTCTCTGAGGATGCCCTGGGCGTTTTTCCTGTAGTGTTGTGTGTCGAGACGGACCGTGGAGCTGAGGTCAGCTTCGATGATCCTCTCTGCAGCCTTTATTAGTCTTTGGAGTGCCTTCCTCTCTGCCTGAGTGATATTCCCAAACTAGAGAGTGATGCCATTTGTGAGGATGCTCTCTACAAAAGTATGTGTGTGCGTGTGTGTGTGTGTGTATGTTATATGGGAGGTTTATCTAGCCATCTAACAAGATATCAGTACACACACACACAAACACACACATATAGGTTGACTGCCCTCTGCCACCACTCACCCTCTCCTTGTATCGTCTTTCAAAGATGGCCATGTCTTCCTCTTCCCTCGTCTTCACGTCTGACTTCTTCTGCTTCAGTGAGTTTATGTCTGTGACATACAATTCCTGCGATGCTCACAGTGGACACACCATTGTGTGACTGAACTCTAGATGAAGTTATTGTCATTCACTTTGATTTTTTTTGCCTTGGACAACTTCAAACCACCTCTTGGTTCTACACGAGAAGACTTTTTAAACAGTGGAACAGACTCTAAATGGAAGAACATGATCATGGAAAAATCAGCAGTCTAGAGCAAGTATTTATGGAATGATGCCAACATACAGCTGACATTATTTTCATAACTATCTAACTAACATTCCACACCTTTAACATTTGCCAAAAATATCATTTTTGCAGAAGTGTCCTGTGCCGGAACGGTTAAATGAACATAGTGAGAACGTTTCTGAGTTGCCGTGGGATATCTGTTGCAGGAAGATCAGTTTTCTGAAGCGGGTGTGTTTACACGTTTTGCCAGATGTGGCGATGTCACATTTGCGGCTGTCACTCATTGTAGCCCCTCAACGAATTATAAACTGCAGTGCCGAGCCAGAAGACAGCCAAGAACATGGTACGATGACATTCAAAAATCTACTCCTTGCCATAACCCTGCAGGAAACCTCTGATGACACTTCTGCTAATCTGTGATGGCTCCACCGAGACTGAACTACTGTCACCAGATGAACTTCTGAGCAGATACAAACGTTAGACGGCACTCTTCAGACTGTTCTGTCATTCACAAAATCCAAACACATCAAAGTGCCAGCACAACTACTATTAGAAGGTACGACCAATGGCAGGGAATCCACTGAATATTGCAACCATTTATATTTGATCGCTTAAAGACACAAACAAATCTTATTTAAAATATTCAGCTGACACTCCTGCAATGTTTAAAGCCTTGAATTTCATGGATATTCGAGAATCTTTGTGCAGACAAACCAAAGAGGGCCACAAGTACTGTTTCATATAACCTTACCTGCTGTCTGAGCACACGCCCCGTCGGCCTTCTCGAACCCACAGTCAACGGAGGATTGGGATCCAGCCGGTTCCAGTCCAGAGTACAGAGGATTGCCTATTTGGCCCCCTGAAAAAGTTCACAAAAGCAGGAGCCCAACATGTTAGAGAACATGCCCCCTGCTGCCAGTCCTCCACGTTTAATGTAAGCGAATGAATCCCTCAAACAGACAGCGGACAGTTTCCAAAAACTCTACCATGCCAAGCCATCTGAAATATAAACTTTCTTCACTCCTTGATGTAAACATGAACATGAGATAACACTCTTGACTCCAAATGTTTACACCTCTTACGCCCGACAGGAGAAAGAGCTAATGACTTAATAACTAATGGTTATGGCCGAAACTGCAGCCTTTCTGATCCCATCTCTGTACAGTGCAGTGCTGTGTACAGTTTGTCTGATCTAGTACATACTCTCCTTGAGTAGAATATCTATACTCCACATTGCTGCTATGCGTCTTTAGCTACAATGCGCATGGTCTCACCCAACCCGCGGTTCTCGAGTCTCAGGAAGCCCTCAGCCAGAGAGCTGAATCCTGTAAGTCCTCCCATGGCAATGTACGGGACATCCTTCCCCACGGGCCTGCCCCGAGCCAAGCGCTCCTCCTTCGTCTCAACCAGGGTTTTGTGGGCGTAGCTAGGCTGGCCACAGCTGCAGGTATACGGGCTGTGGAATGCAGTGCATGTAGAACCTGTCGGCAAGAGCGCATCCAGGATCAGGGTCGCCAATGTTTCTCTCCAGCTGTTTCGTCACACACGCTAACCCGAACTGGCTGTGCACCGCATGTGTCGGGATAAGAGAACCGCACTCACATTTCCTGCACCGGCGCCCGCCGGCCTCGCTATGGTCCTGGGCGGAGTGCTTGCACCGGCAGCGGACTGGCTGGGAGCCGTTGAGGTGGATGTAGGAGTAGGAGGCGCAGCCGCAGCCCAGAACTCGGCACGGCAGAGCCAGCAGCCGCCCTACAGGCAGCTTCTCAAAGTCTGTCTGATGCTGCTTGTACCTTAAGCCAAATGCAGGTGCTCTAAGAACCATGCATTTATCATACAGGCACCCAGAGTTATCCCGTGAAAGCAGAATACTGAACATACAGGTGACAAACGTAAAACATGTGGACTGAAGCTCACAGCTGATATGCATTGTCATCCAGTTTGGTTTTAGGTAATCTGGAGTCTAACCTGGGAAACCCATCCATCCATCCATCCATTTTCTGTAACCGCTTGTCCTATAAATTGTCTATTGCAGGACTACGCAATATTTTTTTTTATTGTAATTTTTCCTGAACTACATTTATTTAGGGTAGCATTGCAATTCAGCTGGTTTGAGGCAATCAGTGTTACATATGGATTTTGCCATATTTGGAAAATGGAAACCAACCACTAAAGCCGATACATGTGAGCATTAAAATTAGAACTCAACAGATGCAGGTATGTGTGCAGGCATAGGTGACGTAGGAAACCCTCAAGCCTTTACTTGTACAGAAATGAGCACAAGTCCCACGGGAGTGCAGATAAAACGGGGTGGCGAGGGGTGACAGAAAGAGATCACACCTGTGTGAGCAGAAGCACAGCGTCTCCGGTCCAATGAGCTTGCATTCCATGCCTCCCGGGACCCCCCAGCTCACGTACAGCCTGTTCTGCAGCCTAACCGGCAAAACCTGCTGCTTGTACGCCTCGTATTGCTCAGAGGTGAAGAGTCTCCCCCCATCATCCTCGCCAACAATTCTGGTGAACGGCAGAAGCGTCCATCAGTTCCGCATCTCCGCTGATCCTTCCCTTTATCTGGCCTTCGCTCGCTGACCAGAGCCCGGCTAAGTGCTGCGGAAGCCGCAAAAGGATCGACACTGAACAGCTCTCGGGAGGAGCAAAGTATGGGAAGCTGCCAGCGGTTGGCTAAAATGAATTCTGCAATCCCAGATGTCTCCCTGCTTGTTTATAATTTGATCAAGTTTGCAAGTGTAGCCTATCCACAAAGCACGCTGCTCCAGGATCCCACAGACATACTATGTTTGGAAACAATTTATGGCGTCTTCGTGTCAGGGACGGATTACGGATCAGGCCAGCGGGGCCGCTGCCCAGGGGCCCTTGGGGTGCAGGGTGCCCGTGGGGCCCCTAGCCCAAAACAATTTGTAACACTTATCAACAATGTATTTTCGTTTGTCTATTTTAGAGGGCCCACATTCTTTGATCCTCTGCCTACAAGGGCCCCTGACCCTATAGGGAGGGTGTTTGGCTGCCAAGGGCCCTTGAATTGTGGTGGCTGTGGTGGTGGTGGTGGGGGCCCTCGCGAACGTTTTGCCCAGGGGCCCACACAACCCATAATCCGTCCCTGCTTCGTGTATATCAGGAAGAGCTGCTGTGTGCTTTTTGGTATGTTATCTAAGCTGAATCATTCCCATGTGTGCCGCCACTGTGATACGTACCCATCACACTACTCATACAAATATGGATTATTATAAGGAAAAGAAAATCACATTATTTATGAGTAATTATACAATTTTTGAGCTTTGTTTTCAATGTTGATTTTAACAGAACAAGCCTCAAATCACGCGTCTACGTCACTTAATTCTTTCTCATTGATTGTTCAGTGCAATGGTTACAGACTTGTTAAGAGCAAATCGCGGGAACTTACAGACCTTCTGTATTCTAGGTAGTCTTCAACTGCAGTCATCGCACTTTCATTCACACGTATTACGTCCATCGAGTTGTTAGCACCGTTACAAAAGTACGAAATAAAATCGTGAATGCGATGTACCTGCGTTGGTGCACACTGCGCCACCGTTGCTAAGCTACAGGTAGTAGAGCATATCCGAGTCCTGCGCGTGACTGCTACATTGCGCATGCGCGGATCCGTTAAATCGCTGCGCTCATGCGTCCTCCAAATTCACCACAGATGCATTTAACAACGATGAGCCGCCGTCCACATGTGTCTTGTACATGTTTGGCCGTATTGTGTTCAGTAAGCAGGACGACGCCTCGACCGTGTATTACACATGTAACAGACTGTAATGAAAGAAGTTTCCTGAAGTAGTTTGCGTATGGGGTGGCACGATGGCTCAAACGGTAGTACTTTTGCCTCCCACCTCCCGTTTTAGGGGGTTCGAGTTTCCTCTTTTCCTTGTGTTTGTGGAGTTTGAATATTCTCCCCAGCTAAAGCACGTTTTATATATTGTCGTTTCATGTGAGCATCTATAGTGTAGCAGTTAATTGTAAATCAGCTGCTTCGAGTTTTATTGTCATATACTGATAACAATGCGGCATCAGAAATACATTTCCCAGAATGCAATTCAACATACGTTTCAACGTGGTGATGCAAAACGATTCGGAAAGATGAATTTTGGAATGTGGGTCGCAGAGCAAGCGTGCGATTCTGGCATTAAATATTGGCAAAGAAAGCACCGGCAGAAAATATATTAGGGAATACGCAATTAGTGATAAGGTAATCATTCATTGTTATAACGATTGCGGTAGAAGAGTCGTCTACTGGTCTTTAAAAGCTAGAAGCTATCCACCAAACGATTTGTAACCTCGTCGCCTGAGATTAACTGATATAACATTTGCTGTAAATATGGTATATAAGGTAAGACCATTTTAACTTTAATTTTGAGACTAGGCTTTGTTTGGCCATGAGGAATTTGTATTTATTTTGGTTTTATTTCCGCTGCGTGTCTTGCCCGTCGATATAAAAATGGAAGGACGCTTTACAGAACTCCCTGGATGTGTTCCGCATATATCCGGTTTGAATTGTCGGTCCTGGGGAGCAAAATGTATTCGGTGAAGTTACTCGGTAGCCGCGTGGACAGCGAATGCGGATCGAGTTGTAATAACGTGAAATGGTTCAGGCGTTAAGCTTTTTATCGTATCTTTAAACTACAACGCTACTAGTATCATTGTTTATTTGGTTTTCAGCCGTTTACATGGCTGGGTAATTTTACAGCACGAATTCAGGTTAAGCGTGTGCACCTTTTAAAGGTACAAAAGCAGATGTATCAGACTACACGCTCTTACCCATTGGGCTTTTAGTGCAACGTCACTGAAGTTCATTCGAGTGTCCGCTGTATAAATAACGTGTTTATATCAACAAGCAAACAACACAATATACTATTCATTTATTATGCATTATATTTTGCAGCTTGTTTTAAACTTTATGATCAGCTTGAGTGATTTTCTTTGAGTTTGCGGGAATTGAATATCTTCACATACACGTCACGTAAAACACGAGGTATGTCTGTCCCGTTACTTTTATTGGAATATGATTCTTGGGTGCAGCCAGTGCACGAGGGTAATTCTAATAAGATAACTGTGATTTGTGACGTAACATTCACCTTTGAATGTTTGGAGATGACCTTGAATGATGGAGTGAGATGGTGATCAGAGGTGGTCAGGGTGCAAAATACTACTTGAATTGATCAGAATCTGTAGCATTATATTAATATTTTACTCTAAAGCCTCCTGATTGTTCATGCGTCTAACTTTGTCTTGCTTGGTTTTAGTGCGGTTGAATGTTCTCAACTTTACCTAATCCGTCCATTTTTTTTAAGAACAAACCTTGCTATGTAGCAGTAATTACTTACACTGTTAATGATCTTGGACTGTGACTCCTAGGAGAGATGGGGGCTGGTGGTGACAACACGGCAGACATCTTTTCAGCACAAGCGTGGCATTGCAGGAGTTTGCTTCGTGAAGTGTTTACACCTTTATAAATATTTTGTTAATAGCATTTGTCTTGCCATATATTACAAGTGACTGTGAATTGTTTGAGGGGAGAAAGTTTCCTCGGGATTATTTCTCTTAAAGCGGATTCACTGCAGCACTTAGCTTGACCTAATTTGTCGTCCACTGCTTCCAAATGTTAAGCGGTACATCAGCTAGTTGTGCTTCACGTGGTTTTGGCATTAGTGATCCTTTAGGATATTGAAATCCACAATTCAGATGTTTTGCACCTTTGCATGATGATGCAGTATCTGGGGGTTGATAGACGTACCTTGAGTGGTCCACTGTTTATCTGTCTTTATATAAAGACCTGTGTCTGTTTTATAAAAGACACTCAAGTGTGTGCTGACCAGACCTAATTAAGGTTTTATAAAAATGGCTGTATCCAGATTTTGTATAGGTTCCCCCCATATTTTACAAGTCGTTATGCTCCTCTATCACCTGCCCCTGACTCGGCGTGCCACGCCGATAAATCTCTGCAGAGCAAGTTTTGCCTGACTGAGAAGCAGCGGCTGAGGTACATAATCAGGCATCTCTGTAATTTATGCCTTAGGCAAGCATTGTGCTGGGAAGGATTCTGAACACCCAGCTGGTTTCCCGTGTTGTCCTAAAAAATTTTTTTTTTAAAGTGCAGTGCGTAATAATCCAGTACGAGGATCTCTTCTGATTAGAGCGAGGTCGGCTGTACTAGGTGTTCCGGTCTGGTCTTGGTCTTGCTAATGTCCTCTCGCAGCCCGGTGGCTTGTTTGTATGTGACGATAGAGAATGATTGAGGTTGTAAGCCAGGCATGATGGGAATAGGCATTCAGTCCTCCTATATATAACCTTATACATTATTCATGTGCTGAACATTTACCTTTGTGTATAACAGATGGGTGTTTATTCAGCAGTTAACCCTAATTATTTTGGCCTCAGTCATTCTTAAAGTGTTTTGTCTACAGAGATTAAATTGTCATATCTTACTAAGAGACCAGTCATGAATGAATCTGTTTGTTTTAGGCTGTTTCTTGTATTTAGAAAACCCTAAATTACGGGACTATGCAAATGTATGCCCAGCAAGCAGGAATGTCATTTTTATCTTCTATTGCATAATGGTTTATTTCTTACAAGAATGATTTGCGAGATTTGTCGCACTGAGAGGGGTCACAACCCATCATTGTATCGTGGTTTGATGTATATTCCTGTTCTCGCTTTTGTTTGTTTGAGAACGATGTATCAGCATTTTTAGGGGCGAGATGGAAAAAGAGAGGGGAATGTATAGCCACTGGCAGTGTGCCATGTATGTCACAAGGGCAGTAACTAAACACACCCTACACGGATATCGGCAGCATGTTCCGTCATGAGTAACAGCCAAGAAGACATAATAATTGCTCTCTGCCTCCAGGATGTTTGGCTAGGAAGTTTTACTTGATTTCTAGAGCTGAAACGCTCCGATGAGACTTGATCTATGCAGGGGAAAAAATCGAACTTCTGTGCAGCCTTCCAAAGGATGAGTGTGATCTGCACAGGGGGCTGAATCCACAAAGGAAAGAGGTGGCTGCTTCATCAGAGCTAGATTGCCGTTTAGATGCTGACTTGGGATTTTTTTGATCCATAGGGTCGGACTTCAGCGGATTGAGTCGGTCCACGCAGCAGCCGGTCGTCTTTCGGCACGGGGAGCCCCGCGCCCCATGGTCGGGTGCCCCAGCCTGCGCCGGGACCATGCTGGCTCCGCTGCTGCGCAGGAATGTCTCGCAGAGGCTGAGTGTCGTCCTGCTGGCGTTCGGCTTCGTCTGGGGCCTCATGCTCATGCGCTACACCCTCCAACAGCCACGGCACCAGAGCAGCGCCGAGCTGCGGCAGCAGATCCTCGACCTCAGCAAGAGATACGTGAAGGTGCTCACCGAGGAGAACCAGAACGTTCCTGGGCCACAGGGAACCTCCATGGCTGGATATGGTAGGCCTGCACTGTTATGGCCTGTAGCGGCCATGCGCGTTCGTTGAAGGAATGGCCTCTATTTTTGGTTTTTGTTCGAATTAAGGGCTGAACAAAAAACTATGCAATTTCATTTTTCAATTACAAAGGTTCTTCTGCATTTTATTACATCAGTTGGATCAGAACCCGCGCTCCTACTTTTCCCCCATAATTCTGCATTCTTTTTAATGGGTGCTTTTCCACTGCATCAGGTACTTTACTATTGGTACTTTAAGAAGGTACCAAAAGTACGGTACTTCAAGGTGTTGGTTTTCCACTGGCGTAAAAGCTAGAACAGGTATTGTGCTCTAAACTGCCCCTCTGCCACTGATTACTTCCCCTGATGTACTTGGCAGTGCCTCTTCGCTTCTCCCCCTTAGTTGAAGTGGACGCGCTCTAACTTAATTTTTCTTGCCTTATTCCGACTAAAAAAAAAAAATACACTTTACTGGTTTATTCCGGTGTTTTACAATCAGACCTAAATTTGTTAGAAAATCGTGATCTTGATTCTAAGCAAAAAATACCGTGATTCTCATGATTTTTCCAAATCCTACAGTCCTGCTGGGCACCCTTTGACAGACATGGGCTGGTACCCTGATCTCCTGGCTAAAATTGCCCACTGTGGCCCTGTCAGATCTGCCCTCCAAATCATCCCCTGTATCAAATTGGTGAATTCTCTCCTGCCCCTTCACCATAACTGCTGTGTGGTGAGTGTACTGGTACAGAATGGCTGCTGTCGCATCATCCCAGGTGGGGGCTGCACAGTGGTGGTGGTCGAAGTGGCCCCCCATTGCTTCTGAAAGCGGTATATAAATGCAACTGTCATTTATTTATATTTTTATGCACAAAAAATGTAGCTGGATAATCATAACTGTAGCAGGGTAGCACCGCAGCGCCTCATCTCCTAGGCTGGGGGTTCGATTCCTGTGTGTGTGTGTGTGTGTGTGTGTGTGTGTGTGGGTGGTTTGCGGAGTTTGCATGTTCCCCCCATGTTAACATGGGTCTCCCCTGTGTCACCCTGATTTTCAAACACATGCAGTTGGCCAAAGTAGCATAATTATGAGAGAGTATGCCCTTGGATGAGCTAGTACCCCATCCAGTATGTCCCCAGCCTAAAATCCTGCGCTTCCCGAGGTAGGCTTCAGGCTCACTTTGACCCTGTACTGGAAAATTAATGGGTAGATAAACTATTTTCTTGCCTTTTTTAATTTATTGTTTTTAAAAGCCTACTTTCGAAAATACCTTTTAAAAAAAAAAAAAAAAAGCTGTGTAGGCCTCACTTTATTAAGCCCTATTTTTTTTTCCCCCTAATATCAGGGTTTTTATTTAAAGCTATACTCACGTTTTTATTTTTATTTTTTTTCAGCTGATCTGAAACGGACCATTGCCGTTCTGTTGGATGACATCCTGCAGCGACTGGTCAAACTTGAGGGCAAAGTGGACACAGTGATGAACGGCTCGCTGACGAACAGCACTCACAGTGCCGGTGGGCTTCCTGTTCCTGCCCCTGCCACCTACAACAGACCCACGAGACAGGAGATGCCCCCTGTGCGCCCGGAATCAGCCGACAAGACAGGCCAAGGGAGATAGCCTGCTTGCTCCGATTGGCTATCGCTTCATTTCCAAGGCTCCTGATTGGCTGAATTATGTGATTGGCATTTTTTTTTCACATAATTAATAGACATTGTTTTGCTCCAGCGTAAAATGTGACTCTTCCCGATGCGTCGAAAGCACCTTTTGTGCCCTTACAATAGAAGCACATACATAATCGTCAGTAACTCCGCACTTCGTGGCAGCCACGCTGTTTCGCAGTCAGACCGGCGACTGCTCCAAATAACTATACTCCTCGTGTAAATATGTTGGCCGCACTTGTGGCACCTTTCTAAATATCTTGTACTTGACTGCAGCCTGTTGAAATGCTTGTCTTTCAGCAGCTGGGTGATCATGAAGGCAACCATAGTCGTGCTAGTCGTAAATTATAGTCTGTCTTAAATTATGAATGATATCCAAAGAATTTAATTTGCACTGTATGCAGAGGAGCAATACGAGCGTTTCTTAGGTTTATCCGTGATAAACGTCGTAAAAAGTAGAATGTACATTTTATCAAGTTATATATTGCATAATTTATCCTTAGAGGGGTTGATCTCCACTTGCAAACCAATGCTAATTAAGGCAAATTGCTTAGTGTGTGAAATCAGAAGCGGTAAACATTGAAGCCTTGTGATGAGACGTATTTATTTTTTTAAACGGCATCTGCTCACTGTTAGACACATTAATTATTGCAGTGGGTTCACAGACACCAACTTTATGCAGTGTTTTGTTTTTTTTTTTTTAAATAAGCATGTGATTATTCACCATTATCCAGAAATACAAAACTTTTCATAGAGAATAATACTGCCTTTATACAGCTGAGTTTTGCCGGTGTACATTTCAGGCCAATAATTAAAGGTTGTTCTCAGGAAAAAAAAAAAAAAAAAAAAAGTAATTAAAGGGGAAATAATTTATCAAACCATGCATATATCAGTAATCAAGCCATTGATAAGTAGCTGCTTTCTTGAATTAATATCTATGTAGAACTAAAATTATATAGAATCTAATGTTATGGTTTCTGTACAATTGTATTATGTTTTATAGACAACACTAGATGCCAATGAATAAGATGTATTTAGCCAGTAACAGTTGTCTGTATCCATGACTTCAGTCTAGTTTTACCTCCAATGGCTTAAAAAAAAAATAACACTTTTGGCTGCTTCAGGCCACCATATTCATTCATGTTTATAATAATATTCCATTATACATGTGCTAATCACTGTTTTGTCACTTGCTGTGTTTTCATTTCATGTACGAACTTTCAATATATCTGTTTGGCAGTTTTTAAGTTGTCTCTTTGGGTCATTAAAGCTATTTGAATCATTTCTAATTGTTGTTTTGGCATTTTCAGGTAAACTAAGATTTTTTTTTCCCCCTGCATTCTTGCAAATCTTTTGTGAAAATTCGTTTTTCTTGGCAAACAATCTTCTCAGAAATCTGCATCTTTTGCTAAGCCGTTCGCAGTGTATCTGAACAGACGACTTCATTTCTGTTAATTGCTTCTCCAGTTTGGGTTGCAGTGACCTGAAGGCACCAGGAAGCAGCTGACATATTCAGAGCTGCAGCCAGGTTCGAATCCACTACCTGCGGGGTGAGGTGCCATCACCTAGTAAGCCAGCATGCTGACACAGTGAAAATCTGACAGAAAAGTTTATCAAAATTGCTAATTGAATGGATGCCTGTTATAAACAAACTTCAGTGGCTTCACTTCACCTGCCCTATGTTTTGGCCAAGCACACTGAAAATTTGTCACTGTAAAACTGTGGTGGAATGCTGTGGTTTCCCTGTTTTCTGGGGCCTCTCCCCCATGCATCATCTTGGCACCCACCAAGGTTCTCCTGGCTTTGAGATTTAGTGTGTTGTTCTGAACCTTCTGTGATCTGAATTTCAACCTGTCAATCTCAATTAATGCTGCAATAAGAATATCTGGGGGTCACATCCCCACCACTTCTGGCCCGTGTCAAAGGTGAAACAGGCCCCACCCGGCTTCACACAAAGTACTTTCTCACGTTCTGTCTACATTAAAGAGGGACATTCCCAGCCCCCAGTTACCCTTTATTCATGGGGGTCCCACACCCTGCTTTCATATTCTTATATTCTAACATGATTCTGGCTCGGACTTCACCTGAAACTTATTTGAGCCACAGAATAAGTGCTGAAATCCAGTCAGCCGCTATCTCACCTTGTCGCTGTTTATATATAGTGCTTATATAAGTAATGCGATCACCGAAAACACTTCCGGAAGTCAACATCATCCAGAAGGGCACCTCATCGAGTTTTGTTTGTGGGAGAAATGAGACGAGTCCTTCATTGATTCCTGAAGGGAAATTAGGATTTTGCAGCAGCCCCAAATCTGATGGCACAATCAGAACCCGATATGGAAGGGGGGGGGGCAGAACAAATAAAAACATAAAAGTACGAGACACAAAATAATATGTATCAACATGAATAAATAATTGTGGACATTAAAAATAGAATCTACAGCGTTCTCAGGAAATCCAATAGGCTCCATCGCTTCTAGTTCAGAGTGCCTGTGTTTGCTGCCTCGCAGTGTTTCACCAACTTGTACCGCTAGATCAGCGCCATCTTAATTTTCTCACCCTGAATGGTAACAGAAAGCCCACCACCATCTCCTTGGTCTGACTGATGCTGAGCTAAAGATTGTTCAGCTGACACTGCGAAGCTGGTCACAGCACACCGATACACTCCACAGTGGCAGATTCGCCTGAGAACTTCTGCAGATGACATGTCGGAGGTGCAGAATGTGAACAGGAATGGAGCAAGGACAGTTCCCTGTGGAGCCTCTGTGCTGCTCACAACCTGTTCATACACAGTTTTGGTGTCATGCATAATGTGGCCTGCAGGTCAAGTAGTCAACAATCCGGGATACCAGGGAGGTGTCCACTTGTGCTGCCCTTAGCATTTCCCTCAGTGGTAAGGAACTGAATGGCATTAAATATAGATCATGACTCTTATAGTGCTTTCTGCTCTCTGCAGGTGAGAGAAAGCTCTGTACTTCAGATAGATGACCATGTCCTACAATCCAATGTGTAACCAACATGCCAAATACAGGGTCCAGTACTGGGTTCATGAAAGTCTTGAAGTACAGCGGGGTATTTCCATATATGAAACATTACTGACTCATAATGGGTAAAATGCAAGGTGAATAATTTAGAACTGAAACTGGATATGGGTACTCACTGGAGAAAAAACACAAAACAGCTAGTTGGTAGCTGGTCAAGTAGCTCTCAAACAACTAAAGTTTCACTGTTTTCACCACCAACTAAGTCAGTTATAGGTCAGCAGAACGTCACGAACATTACGTTCTACATGGCCCAAGGATTTTTATACAGCTATTAAAAACAACAGAAACGGTACACCACAACATCTCCACCATTTTTAACTCCATACTTAAATTAAAGTGCGCAAAGTATCACGGGAAGAAGACAGTGGGCGGTTCCTCGTTGACGTCATCCGATCCCAGTGGCTCCGCAGTCATTGAACAAAAAGCAACGCAGAGGCGGCGCCATTTTCTCTAGAGCCCGTCGTTGTTGATTAGCTGTAGCGGAGCCAATCTGACGATAAGCGACGCTTTGTTATATTTGGTCGTTTGTCGGCTTTTTTAGCGCTATTTCGCACTTGTTAAAATGAGTGACATTGAGGATGGAAACTTTGGAGGACGAGTAAGTATTTTTTATCATAGTTCGCTGAAGGGATACTATTTCCTTTCTTTCCAGGGTCTGTCTTTCTCTTTCTCTGTAGCTAGATGGCTAGATCGATATGACTGGCAAACGGCACAAACGTAAAAGCTACAGTTGTTACGTATGTTAAAAAAAACCCACTAGGCCGGTAATTGTTATATCCTTGCCACGTTATTGAAATGTGTAAGCGTTTAATGAGTTAGGTACAGTTCCCCCCTTTTTGTGTCTCTGCGAGGTTAGTACAGCTAGGCCACACTACGCCAAATGAACACTTTAGGCCAGCATAAAACAAAAAGGGTAATTTTATACGCTGCTGATACTTTTCCCATAACTGAATCTCCCAACTGGTTATTGCCTTTTAACCAGTTAACACTGGCACGTAAACAATTATCTGGACCACTTGAATTGTGCTACGGAACTAGCTACTGCCCGTAATGCACATCCGTGTTGACTAGCGGCTAAAATCACCAAATGTAAATTGAAGCATTTTATTTTTAACTTTTACTAGTGTATGATACTATTAGTGACCAGGCGAGATCGTATAAGCCGTGAATGTTTAGGTGTTTGAGCGCTAGTTGGCTAGCTACCAACTAGCTGATGTTTTGCGTCATTTTTTTTCCAGTGAGTCTCCGTATCCAATTTCATTACCATATACAACAGGCTGGTAACGTCTCTGTGTGGCCCTAAATGCTTTTTATAGCAGTGAAACCAAGTTATCAGGATATTTTGTCTGCCTAAGAACGGTTCTTTATCCCCTTATTGCTAAATACCGTTTTTTTCTGATCTCATTCACCGGCCATGTCTTATTTTCCTGATCAGACGTTTAAAACGTGTGTTTGGTATTTGGTGGTGCATTCATACCTATATAACCGTAGGGAACCTAAAAGTGTTTTCTTACTTTGCTCACTTGCTTTGATCGTAGATATTTGTAGATGTTTTGTGTAGCTAAGGATGCACGCGCATCTGAGAAGTAGTTGGCTCATTTTTTTGTCTCATGTAGATGATAAACAGGCTTTTTCCTTTTAAACCCCATGTTCTTAATTGTACTGAATGTTCTTTTTTCATAAAGGTTATTGATCGTGAAGGATTTGAAGAGTTTTATCCAAGAATGTGGAAGAATGTCCAAGATAAAAGAAGGCTTATGAAAACGTGTACAGATCAGAAAATAAAATGGGAAGGGAGAAATGAACTGAAGATTGGTTCAGATAGAAGCACTTGCGTTATGTCATGTCTAAAATGAAAATGATTTCAATTTGGGGAAGAATACCCGGATTGAGAAAATGAAAAACTGAAAAAACGAAGAACGAAGAATAGAAAAAAAGGCTGAGCGAAGTAGCGTAAACAGAAACTGGAGGGATGAATGTGTCCTAGGTTAAGTAAATGTATGGTTTATGTTCCAAGTGTCTATGCTGCCATTTGTAGTCTAAAAATGCATGATGATTGGGGTCCATGCACCAGCGGTGCTGGATCCCCATTGTTTTTGTAGTATATTATTGGTGACGCGGTGAAAACAGGATATGAATTACAGGGGATTGTTGTTGTTAATAAAATTCTCTTAAAGTAGATGCCCTTTCTGATTTTCATTTGTGCTAATTGAGATGGTTGTAATCTAACCCTTTCCTCAACAGTACATGCAGTGCCATGATTTGTGTTTGACGGCTGCTGCCATGACTTGTTCCATTTTAACGTGCTGCTGTGATATTAGGAGTCCCGCTCTCCGTCCAAATCGGACCGCGGCAGCCCGGTTCATGTTAAGTCGGAGAGCAGGTCGGCCTCACACAGCCCGTCGCAGGCGTCCAAGAGGTCGGAGTCCAGGTCTCGGTCTCGTTCCAAGTCCAGGTGAGTGATGGGCGGGTCTACAGCTGCTGGGCTGATGTCCGTCGATGCACGTAGCGGAAATCCTTAATCGGTTTGGGTCCCATCACGATTTGTTTTACTTGCGCATGAAGACTTTCAGTTTGTGTAAGATTTCCGGTTTTTTTTCTTTCTTTTTTCATTCCCAATCCTCAGGTCTTACTCGCGGAGACACTCCAACCGGCGCTACAGTCGTTCTCGCTCTCACTCCCACCGCAAGAAGTCCCGCTCGCGCTCTTACAGTCCAGACTACCGGCGCAGGAGGAGTCAGAGCACGTCACCCATGTCCAACCGGCGTAGGCACACAGGCAGCAGGGTCAGTGTTGTGCTCTTACGCCTGTGGGGTGCTTGGTGTCGGGCTGTTACAGCTGTGCTTGCAGGCGTTAGTCATTTGGCCTTGGTGGTGTGAAGTTTAACATTTTCCAATGTTTCATAGGCTTGAAAAAAACACTTTTAATTACTGTGAATGTCATTATACTGCAAGTCTTTATTTGAACCACCTGTTTTTTGGCCAGGTGTAAAATTTGTGTTTCAGTGGTTCCTCTAAATACAGAGCGCCAGGCTGGGTCTAGTGATGTCTCACCGCTAACTTTTAATGGCGTGAGTCTTGTGTAGCCCTTTCTGGCATTGTTTTACTCTCTCTGCTTGTCTGAACACAGGTGCAGCAGTCCCTGGTTATGTTTTTCATTCCCAATCTGTGGGAGCAACAAAACCTGAATTTTAATAACCCCTTTTTAACAACCTCCCCCCTCTTGTTACATCAACAGACCAGATTCAGCCATGACTTCAAAAGCGAAACGTACAGTCATAGTGATGCCAGGGTACGTGAACGTTCTTCCACCTTCTGGAGCCTTGTGTGAGGGCCGCACGCTGAGACGATTTGCGACATTTTTAAGGGAAATCAGTGGGTTGTGTGCTGAGACTGACAGACGTGCCTTGGATTTAGGGGTGATCATTATTGCTGGTGTGTGGCTGCTATAATGTTTGAGCTCGGATTTAAAAAGGGGGTATTAAAACTGTCAAACAGTTACCCACAGATGTTTATTATATTGCTTTTTTTGCTTGGCATGGGGTTCATATAGATTTTTTAAATTAACCTTTCGAATTTGTACAGTTTAAGGGGAATATTTGATGTTTGGGGATGTTAAACTAATATTTCTTAAAGAATGATGTGGAATAACCGCTGTAAATTTAAAAAAATATTCTCAGCTTAACAAGGAAATATTTCCTGTAAAGTTGATAGAAACATAATTATAGATGAATCCAGACATTTTCTGAGTCCTGTAAATTACTCTCCTGTGGCAAATGTAAATGCAGAATCATGTAGAAAATACTGTAGTTTTTTTGTTAAAATGGAGAGAAAATGTATTTGGGCCTAGATGCAGGTACATAAATATTGACTGTCGTCACCAGAAACCTTTATCATGTTGGTTCGATTTGTTTTGCTAAGGATGGGTTGGAATTTTGTTGGTTTATTTCTGTTTGTGCACAATTTTGTTTTATTAATTCTTTGATAGTGGCTGGTTACCGGCTCTAAGGGCACTGGCTCGTTTTCTGTGTGTCCGGGGATGTGAAATGGAGGGAAATTTGGTGATTTGGAAGCTTTTAAATGTGAACAGTGCTAGGGGTAGGGGGCTTAGTCACACATTGTTGTTACTGCTGTTTCACAGCCATACAGCCTGTATTCCGTGTGCCTTGTACCTGCCCCTAACCGTTCTTATCAGGATCAGTTGTCTTCAAAGGTCTCCCTCCCTGGATGTTGAGCTCTGTCCACCTTGTCCCCCTGGTTCCCTCCTTACCACAGGCCAATCCAGACCCCAATACCTGCCTTGGAGTGTTTGGGCTGAGCCTGTACACCACAGAACGTGACCTACGTGAGGTGTTTTCCCGCTATGGACCTCTAGCTGGTGTCAACGTGGTGTATGACCAACGCACGGGCCGTTCCCGGGGATTCGCCTTCGTCTACTTTGAGAGGATCGATGATGCAAAGGAGGTGTGGTCAATCTCGCCCTGTGAACTTACTGACGGCCTGATATTTTTGCTGTATTTCAGAAAGTATTTCTGTGATAATGTTGGCTTGTATTATCTGTATAGAACCTGCGCATAATTCAGTGTAGAAAGTTCTGTTATGAGGTCCGTCTTGTGTCGTTACTTTATAGCTACTCCTTGGTTGCTTAAAACAGGGACGGACACACAATGTTAGAAGTCAGACCCTTTAATGCATAGATGATTATGGGTTACTTATCCTAAGGTGTAAAGTGGATTGGAATTGTTAGTCATTCATTGATAGGCCTCCCTCTTCTGTTTGCTGGTGTTATTGAAAAGCTGATTGGCTGAACTCTGCATGGCAGGCAATGGAGCGAGCGAATGGCATGGAATTAGATGGGAGACGCATCAGAGTGGATTATTCCATCACCAAGCGGCCTCACACCCCCACACCAGGCATTTACATGGGACGGCCCACACAGTGAGTTCGAGAAGAGCTGCTTCATGTTTTAGTTCACTCTGTTGTGACTGAATGGTGCATGCTTAATGTAGTTGGGATTTCATGTGTTGCAAAGAGTTCCTATCTCCTGACTGAATTAAGTATTCACACATGCTGAGTTTCGGTTATTTCGGGAATATGGTCCCTGATAGATTTGCACTTTGCATTAGTGGTGTCTGATTCTCTCCCACAGCAGCAGTGGAGGGAGCAGCAGTGGCGGTCGGAGGCGCGATTCGTATTATGACCGTGGATACGATCGCTATGATAGATACGAGGAGTATGACTACAGATACAGGTGAATACATGCAGCAAAACTTTCAGTTTCAGCAGAGCAGCTCCTGTACATGTTATATGAAAGCCTAGGTTCTGGGGTGAACCGTGTTAATTGTTGTGCACAGGTGGTAACTAGCGTCACGTTCTATATTTTTTACATCCTGTTATATGTTAATTTTAGCCCAGTAGTTCAGAGTATTGGTTATCTCCTGGTACCCAAGTATTTTCCCAGTCCTGACTGTCCGTATCTGCAGTCGCAGGCGGTCTCCATCCCCGTACTACAGCAGATACCGGTCTCGCTCCAGGTCACGATCATACAGCCCCCGTAAGTATGCTTTTAATGGAGGCGTCCCATTTAAAAATAAGCCAGTGTAATTTTAACTGGGTCCATCTTAAATTGCATTATGACCCTCCCTTAACACAAAATCTGTTATTGAAGAGATGCTTTATGCATGTGGTTTACTGGGCATTTGTGGTGCTACTAGACCAGTATTTGTAGATCCCTAATTATACTGTGGTAATCGCTGAATTTTTTTTGCCTGTAAATTAAGCAGTATGAGATTAATGGTCGTTTATAAAACATATTACCACACCGCAGAGCTTGCGCATTGATGATATAAGATTTTATGAAACTTTCTCTGAAACATCCTTTTTTTCCCCAGGACGATACTAAGAAGCTCGGACCTGAAGGATGTCTTGTACTCATGTTTGATCTTTAATGAAACCACCACTTTAAGGCATTGCAATATTTACTTAAAATCTAAGCTGGGTAACATTTAAACTCTTTTCAGTGGGATTATCCAGTTGGGTGAGGTGTTTACGTCTTTTTAGAGATCTTAATTTCTACACTTTTCTGTGCATCTGTGTATAGCATTGAAGTCTTGCTGAACAAAAGTCTGTTTTTGAAAGCTTAAAAATGGTACTGTGGGTGGCATTTTGTTAGGGCATCTCCCCCCAAATTCCTAACAATGTTTAAAATGATTTATTATACAAAATGTGAAACTTGTCTGCTTAAGTTAAAAGTTGATTTCTGTCATTTGGATTTTTTTTTTATTTTGATAGGATGTATTTCTTTTTAACGAAATAAACGGTTCATATTTCGGTCTCATGTTCTGGGTCTGTTGGCAGTAAGACATCCTGTTTTCTCACAATGTGGTGCAAGACTACGATACCTGCATTTAAGCCGGAGTAAATTGAGTAAGATGGGTTTTTGTTTTAAACTAGACATCGGTGGTGATCCTGATAGACCTTAGACATGTAATTGGTTGAAATATGGAAATGATAGATTAATGTGATAAACCCTGGTGTCTTTAAAACTAGTGCAAAAGTTACACGTTTATGTACATTTCAAACTTAATTTAGCAGATGCGAAATGTCCAAAGCGATGAACATCTGAGGCAAATAGCACACGACTACCCCCTAATAATTCAAGTCAAGTATTGGCAAAGGAATTTCCTAACAGGGGAAAATCAGTAAAACACTGTATTTTCAATCCCATTTAGTCTGAACAAATTTTGTGCTCCACAATGACAATTTTGCAAATATGCAAAAGTTGACTGCTGTGTGGGACACCAATTTCCCCACTGGTTAACTGGGGGATTATGTCCCATCAGTCATTTTCCCTGCAATTTGTGTGAAGCTCTAGTAGGACAGTAGTGAAAAAAAAAATAGCAAAAACACATTCATATGCAGGAAGTGGCGGGCAGGAAGTAGTCAGTCACTGTACATGTAACTGCAAATCATTCCTGCATAAACTCACGGTGGGTATAAGGCAGAAGTCAAAAGTGACATCGCTCTCTAAGGTGTTGGGCGTGGCTACTTCAGAAGCGGAGATTACCTCAACATGGAGACATCCGCCACACGGGCATCTCCGGGGTTACTGGAAAATATCACTGACTTTTTGGCAGCTGAGTCACCAGTAACAATTACTGGTTCGTGTTGGTCAGCTGGCTGTGGTGCAAACGTTCAAGCTGTCGGTACTGTCAAAAATAGTTGGGGCGAGAGGCATTTTCTCCATTGCAGTCAACCTAGTGGTAAGGGGTGAGGAATGCAGGGTCTGAGAGACACATTTAACCGCACCTGCTCAACAGAAATGTAAATGCAAAATCTGACTGGTAATGGTTGTAGCTGAAGTGGAGAACTGCCAAAAATGAAATGGCAGACTAGGTTATATGGTAGTAAGGGATGCCATGCTGGTCCAGTAAATGTGAGCTGCTCTGTCCTCCATTATATATATTAAACATGCCATAATGATAGTTTCACAATTATTCAAGTATTTTGAACAATGGTTTTAGGCAAGAATCAAAATCACTGGCCACTCAGAGGGGAGGGTTCTCTACTAATTCAGACGTTTTCTGAGGCAGTGAGGAAACTTGTAGGATTCTAAAGCAACTTTAAACTCAGATTTTGATAGCTTAACGTAAATGAGCAGACTAGAGGGGCTGTACCATGTTTGTGGTTTAGGGAAAGTAAGCAGCAGTATGGAAAGATTATCAACTTGTCAGTTCAAAAGCATACAGTGCGTGTTGTCCTATAAGCCTCAGAAACACATACAGTAAGTTAATCAATGTTGTTGAAGGTCTTTGCCTAGTTGACGTTACTTCTGCTTAGAATCTCCACTTCGGAAACAGCGTCACCTGAAATATGGTATTTTCGTTTAACTTCAAGCACCATTGTGCCCTTGAGAGGTAAAGTGGGCTATCCCACATGTCAGTCAAAAATTAGTTTAGTGTCCAGTATTAATTATTGAGGGTCTATCTTTTAAATATACCGAGATCTGTGTTACCTATGATATAAATCAATTGTAGGGTATAGGCACACTGATTTTTTTAAAAAATTTCAACTTTGGAGCTCATTTTCTCAAAACTTTGTTTTTGTGGGATAGTCCACTTTACCTCTCGAGGGCACCATTATGGCAACACGAGATCAATGCTGAAAATCCTTTATACAATTCAGAAGATCCTTTCCCTTCCTGCCTTTTCATAATATGCCGATACAGAAATTAATCTTATAATCCAATTTCAAATAAATACTTCACCGAAAAGTGCATTTTTTCGCACAATCGATCCAGAAAGCATTTGCTTGAGTCACCACAAATGAACTCTAAAATTATCTAGTAAAAACGAATTCACTTGTTTCACCTTCAGTTCTGAGACAGTTTTATTATATATAAAGAATCTCAACAAAAAGCATTGTGATACACCTCACTGCTGAAAATAATGTTGAAATTCACTGTGATACACTTAAAAAATATTGGATTCTGTTTCCTGAGCACATTTAAGTTCACATATGACTGTCTGTGCTATATCCAATAGTACTGACTGTGGAATGACCTAAATTAATGTGTGTTCTATATGACAATTAAATTTTAATATTAAGATAAATGGTTCTTTGTTGAGCTGCCTCCAGTCCATGTACCCAGGATGAAGTTTTTGAAACACAATTAAAATGACATTGTTCAAAACTAGTATATTATGTCCTATTCAAAAGCAAAAATGCTCTGTCCTGTTTCCAGCAGTCCACCTTACCTCTTATCAGTGTGTTTGATGGACTTCTGGGCCTCCAGCATTGATCAACCAAGTTTTCAAGCTGCAGTGTCACCAAGCAGCAAACACTCAAGGGTGAGCTGCCCAAAACATTAGCAACTTACACAGTTGGATCCATGCAAACGAATGGGTCCGACCATGTAAGCTACTAATGAGAGCTTTTGGGAAACACACCCCAAGTTTATGTACGTCTCACCTGGGTTAAAGTGGACAACTTGACATGCATTAGTAGCAAGGCTATAGTATTCACGTGTGCTACAGCATGAATGTGTATTTAGAATACAACACAACAGTGTAAACCAGATGCAGGCGCTAATCCCTACACTCAGTTCAGATGCTTCCTCAGTGGACATCACATCTTTTTCGCCTGAGCGTTTATGTACACACACACACACACACACACACACAAAGGTTTTATTTTAATGAAATTGTTTATTTTATGATTCAGAGTTCCCTGGTTCCGATATACACCGTGTCCCACTTGTGGTATTTCAACATCTGCTGTCACATGCCAATCCACGACTTGTCAAACTAATTAAACTATTTCATGAGTTGTCATTGTTCGTTCCTTTGCGAAAAATACAAATGTATCTCATTCTTGAGAACTTGGTGATTCAGATTTTTTTTTTTTTTTTTAAAAAAAAGGTATTTGTGTACAGAAAGCAGAATGTACATATTGTGCTGTGGTTGTTTTACATCTGACATCTCAGTAACGCTATATCAATAACAGCTAAATGCAAGGAATCAAACGTAATTCCATTATTTACTTAAGTCTATCCACAGCTCGTTAAGTGAACAGTTATGGAAAGTTTATAATTTTGATTTTTTAAAACAAAATCGTGATTCTCAGCAGCAGTACAGTAAACAGCAGAACTGGCGATTTACCCAAACAACATCTAAGCATGTTATATTTAAAGTACTATTAAATCAGAAAACTATAGGCCAACAGGGCTTGGTTTCCATTTTATAATTTAAAGGCAATTGTATTATAAATATAAACAACGTTATATTGTCATATAGTATTGTATTTTATTTACGTTATATTAATTTCTGGAACAAAACGTTAAATTACGTACGAATAAGATTAGAATATGGCAAAAAATTTACAAATACTGCTGTGTAAAAACTATACGTTTAATTCTAATATTAAACAAGTACGCTGGCGAGATAACTTCATACTTTACAACGAGCTGTATTTAAAATGCTACAAAAATATAAATTAACAGCTACTAATTACGACTTAGAAAAACATCATTGAAGCAGAAGTTTTCTTAGCTTGTTGTTTGAAGAAAAAGGTTACACTATTAAATACAACTTTACATTTCCGTACCCAAAGCAATGTGACCAAAACAATTACTTTACACTTCCAGGAACCGCCATTTTCTGTTCAAAAAGCATGGCCTGGTATAATTACTGTTTTGTGCACTAATAAATTGTACTGAGAGAAAAACAAACATTTTAGTACTTAAAATCATTATATATTGGACCTACAGTATAAGAATCTTCCTGCTGGAAATTATTACTTCAAATAGCAGTTTTAAAATACATTCAGACACAGGAAAAAATGCCTCCTACAACGATTCTTTGTCTAATACATAACAACTAAAACATAATCTATGTTAAGATTTAATCCTGTTTATTACACATTTCCGTAAAGAGCACATTCGCAGCCTGGTATACTTTTCCAAGCACGTTAAAGCATTAATCGTTTTACCAAAGTTTTTGCAAAAAAATACACAAATTATAGTATGTGAAGAGAAGTATTCTTCTACGAAAAGTATGAAATAACATCTGAATCGTGTAATGTGCAAGTATAAGACATCCGCCATTTCTGCAGGGAAAACACCCCATAAAGGCTGTATCCTACAAATTTGTTTGTCAAGTGGAAAACTTTAGAGGAAAGGGACCAGAGAGAAAACGGAAACATTCATTTTCCACGTAGAACTGTTTAAAACACACCAATAGACAATATTAACTTGGATGATTAGTTTGAAAGGTTTACCTTAACAGCCCAATAAATACATATGATTGATCGGTATCGTACAACTGCAAAGAACCGAATCCACAGCAAGTTGTTTTTAGCGTTTTATTAGCTTCAATATGGCGTTCAGCTAACTCAAAGATCCATACATTCAAACATACACATTGGCTGGATTCGTTGTCTAAACATATAGATACGGAACAACCAGTTACAAAAACTTCACAGATTGGATAGAGTTTATCTAGTGTAATTCGCGTTAATTTCGAAATTTTTACGTCGGAAAAATAAAAACATATAGTATTTAGACATATCAGCGGCATGAGACCTTTCTTTCTTAGCTGGAATCCTACGATTAGACATACAATTATGCAATTATCTCAGCGCATACTATTTTAGTTTTCCGTGTCTTTATGAAGGCGCAAGGCGGTGAAGGCTAGACACTCGAAAAAATGCTCGGTTTTCTTACTCTATACGTTATACACCATACAGCCTAACAAATATGGAAGTCCTTTCTCTCGAATATGCATGGGAGGGGGGTCCTCCTGGTCTAACAAAGCAACCTTTCCCGCATTACCTTCAGGAGAAATGCATGCCTTCATCGCTTAGCAATACAACATCACAGCTTCGGAAATCGCAGCATTTTGCAACCATTTAAACTTCTGAAACTAGCCAGTCACTGGTAAGCAGTTAATTCTAACGAAATCATTTTACTGGGTTTAAACATGCTGGCACATAGACAGTAAAAATAGAATATCGTTAACAGGAAGAAAATCGCTTGCTGTCTTACTTCGACGTACTTACACAGAATTTAATTTCATGTAGTATTACCTATATTCTGCCACGTGAAGTAAACCGTATAGAACAGACGAATAACTCAGCTTTAATATAACCATATGCCATATTTAACTAGACATCGGTTATTTCGAAGTAAAACTACAAACCCGTCATTTATAGACTTATCTCTATGCAAATATTAAACTAACTAATTAATATAATTCAGTTTTTTTATGTGGAATGACTCATGACCATGTATAGATTATTAAGGTACTGCTGAGTACAACTTAATCGGCACGAACAATAAAACCCAGCGTGGGGGGAAAAAAAACTACTTGATCTATTTCTAAAATTCGTTCGAGGTCTTTGGTCCGTGATAATATTTATTTGAATAAATAGTTACAAGTTACCTTTTCGCGCCCTGATTTGTAAAAGACAGTGATGTGGGGAAGCCAATGAATAAACAGTCCTGGATGAAGCCGGCTAAAGTAGTACTAGAGAATCTGCTCTCTGATTGGACGATCATTCCAACCAATAGGACGAAAGGCTGTTTACAGCCTGCACAAGGCGAGTAGTAGAGCGGCCACCATAACGTAGGCTGTGTGTTATATCAGACCGTAAACAATAATGGATCCACAACGTTAATATTCTTTATTTATTTACATGTGTATATCAATTTAGCTTGTAGCGCAAGGGAAACGATAAAAAGCACGTGCCATATCTGGCAGTCGCGCTAGAAGCGTAACTGGATTGAACCAGATGAGATTGGGAATAACATTCCACACAATATGAAAGTGGCATTCTAGGCCACATACAAAGTTTTATTGTATAAAAAAAACAATTATATATTTTTACATGCATTATGACTATTCTGCTGAGTGCGTTCTGCTACACACTGGCTTTGGGAAAGCAAATTTAAATGGCCGTATACTATAGCGAAATTTAAACTGTTGTAAGCGCTGCGCAAAGTAACGCGACCTCTGACCCGGGGCGGTGCTGCCTTGCAGGCTTGGGGGGTGGGGGTTGTGTGTAACGTGTGGTGCTCGAATGGAAACTGCTCCTAATGATGTAATATGGCCGATTGTACCGTTAAAAACACAAACACACACACAGAGGCAACCTTGATCTCTATCCATCAGTATACAGGGAGAGGACATGGACGATGACCACAGGAGACCGTGTAAAATACACTTTAAAGCTTACCTTACGCTATGCAGTCCTGAGCATAAAAGTTAGAATCGCACGAAAGCACACGTAAAGTACGTGGATGTGTTAAATTAACACCGAGATATTAAACATTATTTTGTGTATCCAGAATGTTTTAATTAAATGTAACGTAGATGAGTAACATGTAATATACACAATTTGCTTAAACCTATAATAATATTCTGCTTAAAAATATATTAACCCTGTTTTTGCCAGGTTTTACGTCGAGAGTCTACTTAAGTCCTAATCATTTTTATTGCCGAGAATTATGATTACTGTAGCCGAATGGTACGATTATAACAACTTATTTATTTTGCGCAAGCATCGTTCTGTTGGATCATGACCTTAATGCTGAGATTCTTTTTAAAAAAAATAACAGTAAAAAACTGACAATACCAATAAAATAACGAAGGGAACTGGCCATGTGGAGGGTTCCTCTACCTCTCCACACCCACTGACTGAAAATCAGGGCTACTCCTTTCTCTGCAGACAGAAGAGGCCTTTTCGTACGCACGCCTAAGACACGATTCGCCATTATCAATGGAAAAAGCAACAAACGGTCGCTTCGCAGCCACAGCCCAGTGACATAATTACCGAAAAACACCGATACGCCTCATGCAGTCGTGAATAATCGTCAGTTTTGTTGATTGCATTGCAATATGAAACTGTTAAAGAGAAGATGGATGCCGAGAAGGGGATACCAAACGTGTGCTTGTCGTTGTAGTAAAATTTGTCCTCTTAACATGTGCGTTCTAGGTAGTGTACAACATGTAGAATTGATAGCACTTATGAATGGCACCTCCCCCTTTCCTCTATCAACTGCACCATACATCACTCCGCAGAGACATCCCCTCCGCACCCCCATCCCAACCCCCATATATTTCCTACTGCCAGCGTGCATGCTATGGCGCTGTACTATTTCAACCACTAGCCAATGAGAAACAAGGCTTACAATGAAAGACACTCAAATGTGATTCTGGAGAAAGATACAGCCGCACACAAGAAATCCCTCAACGCACGTAGGTTTTTACAAACACGAAACCTCTCCTCCTTTCTCACTGTCCCCACCCCAGTTTCCCGTACCGTTTTGCCAGTCCGGGGCTTAATTGGGGAACTGGGATTCCTCACGTGCGAAGTTGATTTGTAGTTTGAACACGTGGCTCATTCAAAAAAGCCGGAATATTCAAGTGATTTTTTCTTCTCGATTTTATTTAGAGGCGGCGCTAGCATTAACGTGTGTGACATTTTCAGTCTCTTTGCCAAAAGGGGTTCGGGGAAGACAAAAAGTAGTTTTCTCCTCCTTTTTTGCCCAACTCGCCATCCTTAGGAAAGGCTGAATAAATGATTAAGATTATTTATTTTGCACGATAGACGCGGCGAAGGAGCGTAATACGCAGCCAGGCTACTCATAGAAATACATCGCTAGGCAGCCTAAATAGGTAACAGGCTCGCTACTCCGTGTTTGTAATAGTGCGTTTCACGACAAGACTGAGAATAAATAAGCTTTTTTTCTTCTTGTAGCCAGATTAGCGTTTCCCCGTGCAGAACACCATGAATAAGCTCTACATCGGCAACTTGAGTGAAGAAGCGAGCCCGGTGGAGTTGCAAAGTATCTTCGAAGAGTGGAAGATCCCTTTCAATGGGCCGTTTCTCGTTAAAACTGGTTACGCGTTCGTGGATTGCCCAGACGAGAAGGTAGCTATGAAGGCCATCGATATTCTTTCAGGTAAGTCGGATCGCTTACTGTGCACCTTCTAGTTCGGAGATCCGGAGTCGTATTTGACTTCTAAATTTTTAATGTAGCAGATCTCGCAAGGCAAGCGGCACCGTTTAAATCGGATGGATGTGCCTCTTTAATGTAAGGATCGAGGGTGTAACTAAAGGGCCCCCCCCCCCTCCTCCCTCCATCATATATATTACCATCCACTTCGGATCTTACTACTTTGGCACACTCCGATCCTTTTAAAAATGTAGTTTCTGTCTCGGGAAAGGACAGGTCGTGGAATGAAAAGTGCCGTTTTCCAGGCGCGGAGAATGAGCGCCGTGCTTTTTATAATGCAACTCCATAGCGCATTTGACTGCAAGGCCAGTGTCAGTGTTAATAGTCAGTGTTTTGTGGTTTAAATAACCTCCGCTGTCTTGTTACTTTCTTGCCTTTGGACTTCCGCACTTGCGGAAGATTAAATGAAATGGCTGGAGTGTCATACCTGTGATACAGGTCTCCTGAAATCATTACCATGATTATTATTATTTTTTAAGAGTGTTGGTGTGGCCTCTGGTAGCTTTTTTTTTTTTTTAGTATTTGAATTACTTTATACCAGGTGGTTAAGCTGTGTGTTGGTAAAAATGTAGGCCACCGAAATTCAGTGTACATGGCACATTGACTTACATTTAAAAACGAAGTAACACTATACATATTTGTGCACGACGTAAGGAATGGGTCGGAGGAATTGTAATGATCATTAGATGTCTTTTTTTTTATTTTTTTAATTGCTAGTGGTAATCCATGTTAAGCGTGTAAAATCTGTCACCGTGGTTTGAAGTTTACACAACCAGTTGTATAAACTGACCAGAGTGTGCATTTTTAATTTGTATTAAATTTCGTGCGCTGAAACTCTCAATTTGGCCATTTTCATATCTCCAGGATCTTCTGTTGCACTATTAGATCCATCTCCACCAATCAGAAATATTTATTTTTTTACCCTCATCTTAGGTAAAGTAGAACTCCATGGAAAACTTCTTGAAGTGGAGCACTCTGTACCAAAAAGACAAAGGTAAAAAACCAAACAAAACCCATGCAATTGGATCGTACGTCTGCCCAAATGTGGGATTTAAATGTGTGTTTTTCCTAAAAAAAAAAATAACAATTGCGTTTAAGTTTCTTCTGTGCCCGAGGCTTCAAAATTAATGGGTATTTTTTATTTTTTTTGGTGTTATCAGGAAATGGTGTGACCGACTTGTTTGTGTTAATTCAGCAAACACGTGGACGTAATTTAAATACAAGGGTGTATTTAGGGCGGCTGATATTTGGGGGTGTGCTTCTGGTTGCGTTCAGCATCGCGTTTTTTGAGTAATTCTCTGTACATCCCTTACATTTTTTTTGGCGGAAATAAAAAAGCGTGATTCGTGGTGGTAGGGGGTTTGTGTAAATGCCATGTGGCTGGATCCTCGAGGATGCATGGGGATCCGCCGAAGAATCCCCCACTTTCGGTTTTACACGATTTAAATGTATCTGCGTGTTTTTAAAAATGCTGCTCCAAAGTGCATGTGGTGCGTAAGCGCTGCGAGCTCGGGCTGCCGGCCTTTCGCGCCGTGTCGCCGCCGTCCGGGCGGGCAGCGCCGAGGCCTAGTCGCCATGTTCCGTGCGAGGCCCCACAACAGCTGGCGCGGCATCCTTTCTTTTATCTTGGCCCTCATATTTAAATACAAACCTTCACGTACGTCTAAAACAAGCATCTTTGTCCCTGCTGCAATATTTCTACCTTAATTTTTGAGGAATTGTGACGCAGTGCTGCAATATTTCTAAAAACGCTGCACGTTTTACGTTAATTCACGCAATAAAGGAGGAAGTAACTGGTGAATTTTAAGGGGTTATTTGGGCGCGGATAATTTGTATCATCATTAAATTGAGAAATTAAATAGGTGTTTCTGTTATCCTTGGTTAGATGAATTTTAAATGACTGCTGGGTGACAGTTTCGCTGCTCCTTTTTTGGACACTTATTGCATCGGTGTGTATTGGCGAGTAAGCGTGGGTGAATTTAGCGATTTTTGTATGTAAAGTATAAACTGTTAAACATTCGCCTTATATATATATATATATATATATATATATATACTGCAGTGTAATTAAATACGTGGAACCTTTTTTCGTTTTAAATAAGTGTATTGTGGATGCAGGTTATATTTTTGGTCCTGACCTGTGCTTTGAAATTTGCTGCAGTATAGCGTGATTTTTTACGTAGCTGCCGTTTTAATATGGGTGTGTGTGGTATTTTATGCGAGCACATTGCCGTAGTATGAAAAATTCGTTTTGGAGGATGTGGCTAGATGTTTCTGTGCCCCCCCCCCCTTGTTTGGGGGGGAGAAATAGAAATGGATAAAATAGTAAAATTGTGCCCTAAAATGTGTAATGGAGTCTTGTGACCTGCGCAGTGGGGCTGTTCCTTGGTGTTCTGGGGTCCTGATTCCCCGTGGTTTGTGTGCCTGGGATGCGTCCTTATGATCGGGTATCAGCTCCTGTTCTGTTCTGAGACATTTTCAGGTTCGAGTTGTCTTGTCCTTTCAGGCCTGGGTCTTAACCGATTAGGTTTGATTGACCTTTGCACAAGCAGCATGCAGCAAAAAAAAAAACGAATCTTGGGCACCTAAACGTTTTCTGCAATAATGTTGGGGGTGGGGCAGTAGGAATGCAGCTGTAGGATAGAATCTATAGAATGTGCATGGGAGGGAAAAGAGAAGTGTAGATCCCACTAAGCTTGTGCGTGTACGTAAGCATTAGTCCACCACCCCCCACCAATGCAGTCATAAGAGTTGGGTTACGGCCGGAAATGTTAGACCTTGCGCACACTGTATGGATATTCACCCGCCCCAGAATCTGACTTCATTCTTAAAGTATTTTTTTGCATGTAATTTTCTTTGCTAGTCATAGTTGGTACCAAACATGTGTCCTCTGATTGTTGGCCTAGGTGCCTGTTGGCAGTTCCATATTTAAAATGAATTCCTCCCCCAGGCTTATTTTGGTAAGGGCAGATTTAAAGCTGTTCTGTTCAACAAAATTGACTTGAACTGCTTGGGTGCTTGAGGGCCAGACAGCCACCTGAATTGATCATTGACCAGACTATGGCATCAATCTGCACCTTCTGAGGGAAATTTGTTGGAATTTCGAGGTTCTATGTTTTGATTAATTTCTTGTCAAACTTAAGTGCAGTTTCGGGGCTATAGGGGCATCAGTGTCCCTGCCACCACCTTTGCATGCAGTACTTCATAGCAAAAGTTGTGGTTACTTTGTGAGGATTTAGTTGGTAATGGCAGCTTAGGTAGCCTGTGTACATCTCTGCAGGTATTTTTTTTTTCCTGCTGTTTCAAATGCAGCTGCATTCCAGTTGCTTCATACACTGCTGTCGTACCTTTTTTTTTTATTTTATTTCTTTGGCGGGGGGTGGGTGGTCTTGTGTGGAATAAATATTTTCTATTAACAGGTTGTATTTGGCTGAGAGGCCTGGAGGATTTGGATCAATGGGATTCCAACTCTGCCCCACCCTCCTCAAGCACACACACAGCGTACAGCCAATATCATAGTGGCAAAAAGCCCCTCCCCTCCCGTCTTGCTGCAAATGGGGCCTCTGTCGGTCACCAGCCTATAGGGTTGTGTTTTCTTCTGTCTGTAGCCCCGCGTTCAGGGCCGAGGAAAATCCCTACTTCCTCCCTGAGTCCACCGCTTGTACTATTCTCTGTACATTAAATTTAAACTAGGCAAGTGTGTGAATTTTTGCGAGAATGTGTTCCAAATAGCAGTATGGAACAACTCGGTGTTGAAATGAAGTTACTGTGTGTATGTATGGAATTTTTATTTTTCCCCTCAGAGCTGTGTGTTTCTAGTTGGAATTCATGAGTGTCTTGTGTCAGCCGTTGCGTGCTGGAGCGGAGGGAGGGGGAATTTGACGTAGCTGCTCGTGGCATTTTTGGTAACGAGTGGGGAATTTATGGCTGACGTGCAAAAGCGGGGCTGTGTCGGGGATTTTGGGGAAACTGAGGGTGCGTGTTCTTCACCTGGAAGGTGGTTCTCGGTGTGTGCTGCTTTTTATAAAATAAAACAATTTCAGAATGTTCTGGAATTTAACTGGATTATTGACACATTTTAAATGCCTCGGGGTCACCATGCAATGTGTGAGGAGTCCATTAAGGTTTTAGTGTTGGAGATCTGTGCCTCAGAATATGCAGATTGCTGGAGGAGCTTTCTTAGATTACCTGTCAAATTCATGAATTGGGCAGCACTAAGTTCTGCTGCAGTGGTGAACAGCAATGGCTTGCAGGAATGGCGTGGTGTTAATCTCAAGTTTTGGCTTCCTCAATGTGAATAAATATGAAATGATAATTTTGTGGTCTTATCAGGATTACTTGGTCTGCACTTATGATTTGGATGCATATTTTTCCGTGTCCTTCGTAGGTGCTCAGTATAATTCACAGCTTGACCGGTACAGAGGGACGGTTGCTAAGACCTTGGATGTTTATACATATTCAGGCTTGCCCTTGCCGTAAATGACAAGCTTTGCACTGAAACTCTGCCGTCTGCATTTTCTAGTTGCATGAGGCGAATTGCAAATCAGTAAGTCTCATTGGACGACCTGGTTACTTAACCTAGTCAGAGAATAGGTTGTGTGTATATCATGATCAACATGGTATTAAACTTGTCTTTACATGCATGTTAATAGCGTGGCTGATGCTTTGTATTCGTCATTTGGGGGGGGGGAGTTGCTGTCTTCGCTTTACACCCCCCCCCCCCTCACGGTTATCTTGTTACCTGAGAATGTGCTGTAAGTAATATTGTTCCTTTTTGTATGAATTTGAGGTTTGGTTAAGCATTGTGGTAATTTTAATTTGACCCTGTAATTGGTGTCCGCTTGGAATGTGCTGTGAAATTTTAGGGTTTGTTAAATGAAGGGCAAAGGTAAGCAAATTGTCCCGCGAGCTACAGAAAATTCTTTGACTCCAAGCCTCTTTATGATTGAGGAAGTAGGCAGGTGATGCGTAGTGTGGTGTGTTGGGCTCTGCAGCCGGTTTTGGAAAACTATGTATAAATGAGTTTTGATTTGGTTAAAATAGAAATTTGCATATTAAAAGCTTGATGTGAATTAAGACAAGTTACTGAGGTAAAAACATCCCTCGGGATTAATAAAGAACAATGTATCGGGTACAAACAGTATGGCGACAATGGCATTTTTGAAATCCACACTTTTTTTTTTTTTTTTTTTTTTTTTTCCTTCCCCTTCTCAAATGTTTTTTAAAAATGCCCATGTAGGATAGGTACAGGTTCCCCTTCGTACAAACGCATGTTGGGGCTGCTTTGGGGTGAGATCATCTTGATCATTCATAGCAACCATAAGATGGGCCGTAAGCTAGTGGATGGCGTACACTAGGTGTGCATAGGTGCTGTGACGGTCCGGTCAGACATTGTCTGGGGGTTGAGGGTGTGGCTTGCCGGTCTGCAAAGGTTACTGAAGAGCCTTGTTATAATTAACAACGGCTCCATTTCGGAGCATGTTCAGCATGCCTCCTGAGAAATGCAGAAAGTGTTCTTCAAACTGTAGGCTTGGTGTTCAGCCTTTTGCTAGGGTGGGGGTGGTGAGGATGTAGGTATGTGTGCAATGAGAGAGGGAGCAGAAAAGGTCTTCCATCCTCCACATTATGTAGTGATGACCCCCAGAGGGGCCGTCTTTCGAATTTGCCGTTCGCTGAGATGGACACGATGTCTGTAGTGGTAGCGGTGACTGACTGGGATTCCCAGGCTTGTGCCACGCTCTGCTGTGGGGGGGGGGGGGGTGTGTGTAAGCCCCCAACCTTCCTACCAATCTTGTGTCCCTGTGAGTGCAGCACTAGTTCTAGTGTTGGCTCCTCCTCGTGCTTGGCTTTGGACCGCTGACGTCCATGTGTCACTGCAGATTCTAATGCGGGTTTGTAAAGCAGTTTAGCAATCTGACTGGACTCCCATCAGCACATTAAATAACAGTCCTGCTCCCTCTTACTTTACCATTTGTTCACTAATTTGTTTGGTACAGGTGGGTTTTATATATTCTTTTAAGTGGGAACCTGGGGGATTTGATTGTGTTGTGGGTGGTAAGTGTGACAGGGTGTTGTGTGGGACTGGTTCTACTGGGATGGAACCGGCACTAACATGGAATCTCTTCCCAGGAGCTGCAAGCTGCAAATCCGGAACATCCCTCCACACATGCAGTGGGAGGTAGGTACACTCCTGTTCCTTTCTGTCAAAGCCCGTTTTGCTGTGGAGGGGGTGGGGGGCGGGTGTGTAGTGTGCTGAGTTCCGTTTCGTCAAGAGGCAGGGAAATGAGCAGGTAGAGATGTTAGTGCATTCTTATGAGATGCTGTTTTGCTGTTGGATGACAAAGATGGTGTTCGCTTGTCTTAGACTGGGGGGTGCTGTCACGTGTGGAGTTTCTGGGTGGTTTTGTGCTGGAATTTCATGCCTCCCCCCCCCTCCGATTTGTCATGTAATGAGCCAATGCATAGTGGTCCATGCATACATGCGTTCGTCGTTTTGTGCAAATATAGGTTAGCCTGCATTTCAAATGGTCTAAACCTGGCCAAGAAACGAACTTCATTTGTTGAAGAGTCTAGACAAATCTGGCTTTTGTAAGTTTTGGCATTAATGCACATGTAGCGTGTTTTGCCCAAAGCCAGGGCGTTGCACTCCTGTTTTCTGTCTTCCGCATGTTACCTCTTAACTCGCAGTAGATGTTTTTCTTCTCGCACAGTAGCTGGTAACGTATCACCGACCCATACGGTGTCCTTTTCTGTGGAAATGGTCTCTAATTTGTGGCCGACTCTTCCAAAGTAGCTGACAGGTCTGTGCAGAAAAGTGCGTTACGCTGAGTATTACCATAGTAGCATAATCGTAACAGTGGGGACCGACCCCTGGCAGGGTCAGGGTGATGTTAGAATACAGAACATGGCACCTTCCTGCAAAGCCATGCCTTTTTTTTTTTTTTTTTTTTTTTCCTTTTTAAATGGCGCTAGATTTCTGACAGGACTGCTTGCTGATTTGCAAACAAAATGAAACGGGTTTGACATGCGCAGGAGTAACACTTGGATGTTGAGTGTGTGTGTCTCTTTTTGCTAAAAGATGTCTTGTGTAGGAGGGGGTAGCGTTTGTGACGTGGAGCTGTAGTTGTCCTGTGGGGTGTTTTTAAGTGTAGCTGATATTCGGGGTTCAGAGGGTCGCCCCCAGCACCTGGCCTTGGATTTCCCCGTGATCCGACCCCAACCTCCGTAGCAGAGCTGCTAATTGTCGCAGCACGACTTGGGAAGCAAAATGTTAAACGTCTGCCTCTGCTGCTTGTAGATGGTCCGCTGTGTAGCAGGATTGTCTGCACACCTGAGATGCAGGAAGCTTTTTCGAGGTTGTGACGTACTTGACCTCGACTCCTGGGTTTATCCGTTTCAATCACTGCAGCATCTGAGGGCTGAATAGTCAGTCGCTGCATCCCCTAAATGAACAATGCGCCGGGTTGGTTTTGGTGCCATATTCAAAACTACTTGGCGTTTCATATGGCGAGCAGAGGACCAGCAAGGTGAGCAGGTCTTCCGTTCTGTTTACTGTGACCAGCATTTAATAGATGCTGATTTGTGTGGGTGCTGCGGTCTTCTGACAGACTGGCACGGTTACGTTCTGACCCTTCATTTTTAGATTTGCATTTTAAGGTCTTTTTAGCTCTAGGAGTTGAGGGACCTCATTTCTGCTGTCTCTTGTATGGGATATAGGTGCCCTTTTGCCCTTTATGGAACGTCGTCTCTCTTATGTGATGCCTTCACATTTTGCTAGTTATCCATTTGAACGTTCTGGGCCTTCGGTGCTGGCAGCCATTGCTTCACCCTTTCAGCCTGTGGTATAACGAGCCCCCATGGTTTCCTCCATAGAGCTCTCCTTATTCAGTTTGCTCACTGGGAGAAGATGGAGATCATGTTTTAACTCAGCCCAACCCCCACTCCCACAACCCAACCTCTGCCTATTGAATGGGTGGATCCTTTGGAAGCCATTGGCTGGCTGCTTGACGGACTGCTGAAACAGCCAGTCGTCAGGGCCATGTGTAAACCCTGCGAGGGGAGCTGCAGTTCCGCTGGCGAGCCAATGGGGCTGAAAAGTGGCAGGAGGGTGGGGATAAGGGGTGGAGTTTCATGGGAAAGATCCGTGCGTGGAGGCTGTATGTTGGCTTGGAATAGGGCAAGCCCACCTAGGTAGGGCTGCTGCGGCTTGATCAGTTGTCGTACGTTTTATTCCCCCCGCAAATTGTCAGGTGTGCCTGGCGATCAATCCAGTCTTTTAGAAATGCAACTTGTGCTGTTCCTCCATGTCAGTGCTGTGGGAAATGTGACATGGTGTGAAACATGTACCGTCTGTCTGACTTCCTGTGAATGGCTTCAAAGGGCTCATTTTAACAAAGGGCCCCCTTTTGCTTTTTGTGCACTTTGATACCGGAAAGTCCTTGCATGAACAGTGGGGTTTTTTACTTTAGCTTTAGCGTCGTGAAGCCTTTCGCCGGTGTTTGTGTAGGAGAGATGTGAAAGCTGTGTGATTCTCCTTTTTAAATGCCTTTAATTTCACAGCTGTTCAGTGTCGTTGGATGCATGGAACTAAAATTTACGCATACAAGCCTTGTTCAAGATGGATCAGTGTTTGGGCTAACGGGCATGTTCAGGGTTATCTGTAGGTTTGTTTGGATAAATACGCAGAAAGAGAATCTTCTGTGTATAATGAGGGCACTGGGTGTCCAGCTCTTGTCAGTCTTCAGCTTGACTATAAAATCCATCATCTTAAGAGTGACCAGATACCATTAACGGGTCTCTTTTCCCCACTCCAAAGACAGACGGTTGCTATAATTGTGTGGTGGAAATGGTTCGGTTTATGACATTCAGGTCTCTCTCGACCTCTATGGGATTAAAATTGACTGACTGGTAGCTTTGTAGTGCCTCCACCTAGTTTTACCTGGGATCTGCTCAATGGATACTCAGCAGGTTTGATAGTAGGGAAAATCCTGAGCTGTTGGTGGAGTGAACTTCTCAGCATTTGGGGGTGGAATGAGTACTGCCCCCCCCCCCCATGTGTGATCTAGGAGGTCGAATTTTTCAGAGATGTGTTCTGAGACATGGCTTTGGCCACTACTTGAATGCCCGGATGCTTCCATCCTTTCTTGCCATTTCTTCTAGGTGCTGGATGGCTTGTTAGCACAGTATGGCAGTGTGGAAAGCTGTGAACAAGGTACAGGCCTTTTCTGTTCACTGCCTTTGTGTTAATCGTGCTGGCGTTCTGAAACGTTTCAGTAAATTTTAAGGTTTGCTCCCCCAGTAAACACAGAGACGGAGACTGCAGTTGTCAACGTCCGATACGCTTCCAAGGATCAGGCTCGTCAGTAAGTAAAATTCGACAGCTTTGCTGCTCATTTGGCTGAATTATTTCCTTTCTGTGGTCCTGGTAGTAAACTAGAAATTAAGTTGTATGTGGTACTATGATCAGAGAAACAGCCACTCTGAATGCAGATGCGCTTTAACAGGCTGCAAGTATAGCATCCAGTGAATATTAGGCAAGCTGCTGCCCTCTAGTGTTTGTAGTTGTTGTATAGCGTCTAGATTTTTCAAGAAAGTTTGTGGGGAAAACTTGCTTTTGATCAGATACCTGAAAGCAAGCTTCCTGTCTCGTCTGACAGTTCGGTTCTTGTCTGTTTTCCTTCGGCTCGACTCAGAGCAATGGAGAAGCTGAACGGTTTCCTGATGGAGAGCTACGCCCTGAAGGTGACCTACATCCCAGATGAAGCAGCTGCACAGGAGCCCCCACCGATGACGGGCCGGCGTGGTTTTGCAGCGCGCGGCCCCCCCCGGCAGGGCTCCCCTGGCGCTGGTGCTCGCCCCAAACTACAGTCTGACGTACCTCTGCGCATGCTGGTCCCCACGCAGTTTGTGGGCGCCATCATCGGCAAGGAAGGAGCCACCATCCGCAACATCACCAAGCAGACACAGTCCAAGTATGTAGCCGGGCCCCCGGGCTTCTCTCCTCCCGAGCGTCTCCAGCGGACGTCCTTTGAGCCTCTGGCCATCTTGTCGTCAATGCTACAGGATCGACATCCACCGGAAGGAGAACGCAGGAGCTGCGGAGAAGCCCATCACGGTACACTCCACACCAGACGGCTGCTCTGCTGCCTGCAAGACCATCATGGAGATCATGCAGAAGGAGGCTGTGGACACTAAGTTGTAAGTGTGACTGCTGCCCCTGACCTGTTTACCCACAACAAACCCCATGATGACCATGTAGTAATTAGTCTTGCATTTGCGCTGCTCTTAAGTTTACCTGGCATTGTTGTCCTTTTTGATTCTGTTGGTGTCTTGCATGAGTGAGTGATCTTGATCCCATTCTGTAATTAAATGGAGTGTGTGTGTGTGTGGGTGAAAATTCTTAAGTTAGCCAAAGTTCATGTCCCCCTCCCCCCATCCTTTTTGACCCTCCATGTTCATACTTCATCTAACTGGTGCAAATGTCTTTTCAGTACGGAAGAGATTCCCCTCAAAATTTTGGCCCACAACAACTTTGTTGGGCGATTGATTGGGAAGGAGGGCCGGAACTTGAAGAAGATCGAGCAGGACACGGAGACGAAGATCACGATTTCTCCGTATGTCAACGTCTGCCCCTCCCCCCTGAGCCGTGTTGGCGTGACGACGTGCCGACGCTGCCTGTGGTTCTGATGGACCCTTTGTCCCTGCAGCCTGCAGGACTTGACCCTCTACAACCCGGAGAGGACCATCACTGTGAAGGGCTCCATCGAGGCCTGCGCCAAAGCCGAGGCAGAGGTCATGAAGAAGATCAGGGAGTCCTATGAGAATGACGTGGCTGCTATGAATGTACGTGGTTTGCCCACCTGTGGCTGCGGACTTCGTGATGACAGCAGCTGGACTTCCAGCTCGGTTATGTAGCTGATGGCTATTTTCCCTGGTTCTGTGTCAGTTCTGGTTTATTCTAGCAGTACAATTGTGAGTCAGAACCTTGGGTTTGCGTCCAGCCTTTGAATGTCCGTCCTAGCATTCTCTACTTCCCCTGGCTGTGTGTGCATTGCGACAAGCACTTTTTGTGTTTCCCTCTTGCTTTGTCTCCTCTACAGCTCCAGTCTAACCTTATCCCAGGTTTGAACCTGAACGCTCTTGGGCTCTTCCCTACCTCATCGCCTGGCATGAGCCCATCCATGTCAGCCCCTCCCCCTGGAGCTCAGGCTGGATACCCCTCCTTTGGGGTAAGTAGTACCTTGTCTGACTTTCACTGTCCCAGCTGGCATGCTCGGTGGTCCGTTCTACTCTTGCAGCTGCCTGTTTGAGTCCCGTGTAATAAAGGGCCACACCAGCAGGAGGTGCTGTGTAGGGTGATGGAGCCTGTATAATGTCTGCCTTTCTCCTGTAGAGCTTCCCATTTGGGAGTGATGCACCATTTTGGGCATCGGTGCTATCAGCAGACAGTCAGTCCCTTGCTGTAAGTTGCCATTCCCATGGTGCTTTGCACGGCTTCGTCTGGCTGCTTGCTGCCTGAGGGGATGCAGGGCAGAACCCCCCTGTAGAATGGCCCTCTTCCCCGATCTCGCCCTCCTGTGGGTCTAACTTCCCCCCCTTGTTTGATGCTGTGTCCTACTATCAGGCTTGTGTGCTTTATCTATGCAAGCCTTTCACACCACTGGAACCACTATCTGGTTTGACGCAAAGCAGTTTCCACAAGCTAACAGCTGAATTGTACTTCATCGTACATTTCTGTCAAGACGTGATCGTCCAGTAGCCCAACCTTTCCTGGGGTAGGGATGTGCAGGGGTTCAATGTAACGTTTCACCCAGTAGTATTGATACACATACTAAAATTAGTGACTACTTGCTCACAACTTTGAGGTAGTGGAACTGAAAGGGTTAAGCTTGGGGTGCTTTTAGACAGCCCCTTCTCCCGAAATGCTAGTTCTAGTACCCGATTTGGTCATGTCAACTTGGGCCTTGTTGATGCTTGGTTCTCTTCCAGCTTTTGACCTCAATTAGGGGACTCGTACCGTGCATCCCCCGCTTGTGTGAGAGAGCTTGTGCCATCTTAACAATTTGTGGTCATCTGCTACAAGCTTTCTTTTAGGGGTGAGGTTTTTTTTTTTTTTTTTTTTTTTTTTTTTTTTTTGGTGGGGGGGGGGGGTGTTAGTAGACAATGGGTGTTGTTTTGGATTTTTTGTGAAGGTGTTGTGTCTTT
>JAODJX010000049.1:2007537-2031438 GCA_026776945.1 Isichthys henryi | reverse complement strand
CCCGCCCCCCTTCTCCAAGGAGTCCTGCTGTCACTGGAGTTTTCGCCATCAACAAAAACTTTTTCCAGAGGATTGGGGCCTACGATCCGGGCATGGTTCTCTGGGGGCTTGAGAACATCGAGCTATCTATCAGGGTATGAGGAAATGTCCCCTCCTTTTGATCTGTCGTGTCCTTCATGCTAAAGGGGTGCCACTGTACATGTCACCATATTATTGGGAATCCTGCGCCTCAGGTGTGGCTGTGTGGAGGGTCCATTGAGGTGGCCCCCTGTTCTCGTGTGGGACACCTGCATCACACGCACCTGCCCTACATCCTCCCTGACGATGACATCGCGGAGAGGAACAAGATCCGTGTAGCGGAAACCTGGCTGGACGAATACAGGAAGATCTTCTACGAGAGGAATATGATGGCCTACTTTATCTGGCGGGTTTGTCTCCGTGCCGAGATTTCATAGGAAGCCCTGTGAGAGGTGTACGCGTTTGAGTGTGTTATCGAGGTGCAAGGGTGATAGATGGGCATGACACAGGTTTGTGTGGGGCGTCAGCAAGTATATATTGCTGCAGCTGGGAGCCACGTGTCGAGTGGGAGGGGCAATGTCGAGTGGGAAGGGCAATGTCGAGTGGGAGTGGTAGGAGGGGTCTATAACAAGGGTTAGGGTATCAGATGATAAGAGGACCCGTATTATAAACCCCTCTCACATTGCCCCCCCACTTGACATTGCCCCTCCCACTTGACATTCAACTCCTGGCTGCAGCGACATGCCTCTCGGTCGGGGTGTGGGTGTGTGTGCCAGGGAGTGCGTGACTGTCAATCCCATGCTGTGTCTGCAGTCCGAGAGCTTGAACCTCACTGAGAGGGTGAAGCTGAGAGGCAGTTTAGGCTGCAAGAACTTCCAGTGGTACCTGTCCAACGTCCATCCTGAGCGCTACGTCCCACAGGACCGGACCGGGCTCTCAGGAGAGGCAAGACTCACTTATGTCTGTTATTCTCACAGAGACAAATGAAATACACATTGTTTATAAATAACGTATTCAAGAAGCATGTGGCAAGTAAGGAAATGCACCAATAAAGCTCTTTAGCGATATTATTGAATATTCCGCCTGAAATAATGAATAAAAAGTCATACTGACATTGATAGTGGTCGATCGCAACGCTTGGCTTTATATAATTTTAATATTAGTATGTTTGAGCATAATGCTACCTGTGTGATGCTGTGATATCATTGTACAAATGTCTGTCTGGTTTTAATATATTTTTTAACACCTGTATGCTTAAAGCTATACAATGTTGGCACTGGCTATTGTGCAGATTACAAGAAAGGGTGGGGTCCGTGGGGCAGGGCTGTGAATATTTCACCGTGCAGCGGTGATGGAAACCAGGTAACGTGTGGCTATTCTTCAGCTCACAGTCAACAGCGAATTGTGTTAGATAATGTAAAATAAGTCTGAATTATGGGTATGAGATATGGTATAACTGTGTCTTTCTTGTTTCGCTTATGGTAAGTTTAATGTTCTTTGTTGGCATTCTGCTGGTACTACTGAGGAGCTGCAGTGCTGACGAGTCTGTAGCGAAGCTCTTTTAGAGCTATGGTTGATGAACCAGTAATGTCACATGATAGTCACATCTTGATCACATGTTGGTCACATGATGGTCACATATACCTATGACTCCTCCCACAGCACTGTGAGCTGAACTCTCTGAGAGAGCTTCGCTGGGGGTCAACGGGGCAGCTGTGTTTTGACGTCCTGGGGGAGCAAGTTGTGCTCTCCAGATGCCCCCCGAGAGGCGACACAGATGCCAGGCTGCAGTGGAGCTTCACAAAGGTGAAAACGCCAAACAGGAGATTCAGCTGGCATCCATGCCCCACCCAGGGGTTGCTGAGAACTCCACCCCTGGCTAATCAGCTTTATTCCAATCTCAGAACAGGCAGATCATCCACTTGCTGACAGGGAAGTGCATGGAGGCCGTAAAGGCGGGGGAAGACCCCAAGGCAAAGCTGGCCGAACAGGCCCAAGTCTCAGAGATCTGGGGTGCGCTCCTTCTCCGGCCCTGTCGCTCCCACCCCCGGCAGCAGTGGCACTTCGAACAGCTGGCTGACCTGAGAGGATCCTGAATGGGAAACGAGGCCGGCGAGTCAGCAAACGTCTCGTTACTAGACCGGTTTCAGTGTGAAATAACCGAGCTGATGCAGTGAGTGATGACCGAGCTGATGCAGTGTTGTAATAACCGAGCTGATTCAGTGTGTAATAATTGAGCTAATGCAGTGTGTAATAACCGAGCTGATTCAATGTGTAATAACTGAGCTGATGCAGTGAGTAATAACTGTGCTGATTCAGTGTGTAATAACTGAGCTGATGAAGTGTGTAATAACTGTGCTGATGCAGTGTGTAATAACTGAGCCGATGCAGTGAGTGATAACCGAGCTGACGCAGTGTTATAATAACCGAGCTGATTCAGTGTGTAATAATTGAGCTAATGCAGTGTGTAATAACCGAGCTGATTCAGTGTGTAATAACTGTGCTGATTCAGTGTGTAATAACTGAGCTGATTCAGTGTGTAATAACCAAGCTGATTCAGTGTGTAATAACTGAGCTGATGCAGTGTGTAATAACCGAGCTGATGCAGTGTGTAATAACTGTGCTGATGCAGTGTGTAATAATGGAGCTGATTCAGTGTGTAATAACCGAGCTGATGCAGTGTGTGAAAACTGAGCTGATGCAGTGTTGCATAATGAGCGTCATATGATGACATTTGTGGCAGAATGACAGTTTGGAGTAATTCATTAGAGCTGGTCAGAAAATGAAAATGTCCCTTTTTCCCATTTCTGTGTGGCTCTCAGTTTGATGTAACCCCCCCATTTTGCCTGTCCAGATGGCTTGAAGGCAGGCTGAGCGTTCCTCTGATGCAGCTCGTGGCAAGCATCTAATTACAGTGGCTGATTTTATACTCAGTGGGGACATTGTGCCTTGCATGAGCGAGGAGCTCCCATTGGATGACCGGTGCATAATGTGTTGCAGGCATCCAATGGAAACATCTGGTGCTGGTGCAGAACAATGCCAGGTGTGCTGTTTTCTACAGATGTCCCTTACATTTCTGGGCATAGTGTCTGTACAAGTGATTCATTATTGGGCGAGACGGCATTACCAACACTAAAAATGGATGCAGTGGTTCCTAGAAAGTGCAGTAGGTATGTGTTAGAAGTCGATTATTGCACATTTAATACTGAGAACCACTCTTACAGTGTTCAAATCGACTGACTCTAAGAATATGTATTTTTTGTTTAAAAAAAAAACAACCTAGGCTGCCTTGCATTTGGCTTCACTGTTGTGTTAAGAAAATGGAAAAGTGGTACCCGTCATTTTACCCACTGTGCTATGACCTAAGGTAGCCAACTGAGGCGTGTGAGTCATTAATTATTATTTAAATTAAAAGTAATAAGAAACAGAAAAGGGCTAACTACTCTTACTTGGTCTATTAAATGTCCATAAAATCAATTAGTTCTTTTATTATCATTGTAAAATATCTAGAAATATGAAATGTTTTAATAAAAGCAGTTTGAAAATACGTATGATTTTTATGCTGTTTTTGTCTTAGAATTTTCATTAAATACCGAAAATTAAATAGCACTATTATTATATATGTGTTATTCTTATAATAATGCGATAAGCGTAACGACTACGAGGTGATACATAAATACATACAGTTACATAGTGTTCTCTATGCTTTTCAATAAAAGAAGTGGAACTGGAAATGCATCGAAAATGTATGGGAAGGAAAGCATTCCGGGTGCACCGATGGGTAAGTACTTCCGGTGTTTAGCGGTGACAGCTTACCGCGTGACAAAGGTTATTCAATTTCTAGAATGACGAAGTTTCATCATCCTCAGGTAGTATTATTTGGTGAAATATTTGGTTTTAAAAACTGTATTCGAAATGTCGTGTACGTGTATCGAAAAATATACATTTTAAGAAGCATGGAATGGGGTAATTGTTTTAACATAGCCGGCTTATTGCGATAGACATTTGTTATAGAAATGAAAATATCCAGTTATTCTATAACTTACATATGTCGAAGATCTATAACAATGTATTACTTTGCATATCATGGTCCGAGCCATTTTCACTAATGCTGTTATGATATTTATCTTTTTATCTTGTCACTTTAAAACAACTGAGCTTAAACGTTTGCTCTCGGAAATAATGACGCCTAAATGTGAACACACCCACAGTGCGTGCATGTATCCGCGTTGGTATGTGTAGTATTATTTGTTCAGTGACATGTCTGTCCTTCGTTCCGTACGTGCTTTTGCAGTGACTGTCACCCACGTCAGGCGCCGCGATGAGCGTGCGCTGCTTCCTGGGACCGGCGGCCGCTATCTTCAGCCCTTCGGGGGTATGCGGACTGCTACGACCCCGCTCTTTGCGTCCATGCGCGGCCGCAAGGTGAGCCCCCACCTGCAAGCTTACCCGCCTAGAGGTCAGTCACGTGCCCCGTACTGACCTCGGGTTAATAGTTCGGCTGGTAATTTGTCTTACCGTTTTAGAAAGATGACGTCCACAAGGCAGAAAGACCATCTGGAGCGGACGGCCGCCAACCACAGGCAAACTGTAAGTGTGTTATCACATGGACGGAATAATCATATTGTCATGATGAGTGGATGAGTACCCCCCCCTACCCCCCAACCATGTTCAGTCCAAAGTTACGTGCTTGATTCTTAATAATGGAATTATGATTTATATTAGACCTACTATGATGTTATTACAACTAAAATTGAACTGCCCATTTAAATGGATGGTTGCTGTAAAATTAAATACCCGTTATTATGACTGATTATAATATCTAGTGTGCGACTTTAAGACCAGAGAAAGCTCGTGAGCAGGTTCTGCCGTGTATTCTTATAAAATGGAATTAAAGCACCCTCCTGTTCAACTTTGTTTTCCTACGTGAAAACCCACGTGATGTAAACAGTTATTAAGCGGTAAATGATGCTCATGACGAAGTGGGATTTGGTTCATCTATAAAATGTGTTTGAAACCACAGGCTCTCTTCCCAGCAAAGGTGTGTGAGATCACAGAGGAGTCGGATACGGTGAGACGCCTCAGTCTGACGGTCTCCGATCCCAAATTCACCTTTAAAGCTGGACAGTGGTGAGCAGGATAAACTGGGGGGTTGGAAGGCATCAGGTCTTTCTGTGGAATAACCTATAAAATTAATACAATGCAGGTTAGAAGTCTATGATTTGTCTATGAACTTGGCGCTTCAAATAACATGCTATACTTGTGGTGTCCACAAGAGTGTGCTGTTGGACTTTGGCTCGTTAAGAATTGGGGGGGGGTTCCTGTCGCACATGAAAGTCTGTTCTGATTAAAACGTCCGGTCACTCCATCCACAAAAGATGTTCTCCAACCCGCTCCTCCATAACACCACAGTATTGATTTTTTTTCTATATTGAATCAATACATCGATCGATACATTGATTTAATATATTAATACCAGGTGATGTTGGACTCTGTCTGGCACCTGACCCAACATTGTAACACTGACCTCTTTTCCTAGCCTGATTAATTTCCTGTGCTCATTCAGGGTGGACTTCTTCATCCCAGACCTTTCCACTGTTGGGGGTTTCTCCATCTGTTCCAGCCCTGGCCTCCTACGAAGGGAGGGAGTGATTGAGCTTGCTGTCAAGTACAGCCAGCATCCTCCTGCGCACTGGATTCACAGAGAGGTGAGGGCGCCCTCCACAGCATCGGGGGACCATTCGCAGCCAAAGCGGTCCGAGTGTCCAGATGTCTTGTTCTAAAGTCACATTGACCTATATCTACATTCCAGAATGTTTTGTCTCTATTTTTTCAGTTCATGCCATTAGTTTTGAAATGCACTTGACTGACTGCTGAATGGTCATGCTTTAAGAGACTGAAATTAGATAAGAATTTAAGTTCCTGCCCGACATGCTCTGAATATGGTTCAGTTACGTGTGAATGTGTGATGTGTGGTTCACTTCTGCTTGCGATGTCTGTTGAATTGTGGCTAAATTGTGTTTTCAGGGCCGGGCTCTGTCTCGAATGTCACTGTGGGTTTTATGCACCTGTCTACCCTGTGCACCTCTCTTTATCTCTAAAACCAAAAAATCACCTTGCAAAATCACCAAGACAATCTTAACTATCACAGTGAGAAGCATCTCAATACCTCTGCTTGGGGCACAAAGTCTTGTGCTACATATTAGCCTTGCTGTAGCACCTTGAGCAAGGCACTCATCCAGAAACGCTCAAATTGAGCATCCACGAAAGGGTTAAATGGTCAGATAGCTCGGCCAGGCAGCTGAGCAAACTTCAGTCAGCTCGGTAACGTTCTGAGCACGTGTGGAATCCGCGTCTCTGAAAACATCGCCATGAATGGCATGGCGTTCTCCCACCGACTGTGGGGCCCGATCGGCATGGGTCACATTCTCAGTCCGCCGCTGCGGCCGTTAGGACACGTTTCTTCAATTGCCAGAAGTGCTGCCGACTGGGCTAATGAGGTCTCCGGTCTGTGCGGGAGATGGATCGCCAAAACGCCAACTGTTTCCCCCCATCGTCTGCTGAGTATTAATTAAAGAGCTCGAAAATTATTTCCTGAGACGTCGGGAAGGAGTCGATCTGATATTCGTCTGGCATGCGAAACATGGCTTTTCTCATTAGATGGCAGTTTGGCTAATTAAGTTTCCGTGTATCATTTGCTATCGTTAGAATGACCTCTGTGTGCCAAATAGGAAGTTAATTATAACACTGTATCATTTAAATGTTTTTTTTTTAGTATGTATATAATGTATATAATTTTTAGGGTTGTTCACAGTTTTCCACAGACCGAAAATGTGTAATTACCTCTTTTTGTGTAGTTGGATGGGTGACAAAACGAATATTGTTTGCATAAACTGGGTGGAGTTTATGGGCTGAAACTTGGCGACTGGAGGGTGGTCTGGGGGTTTATTGCGGTGCTGTCTTGTTGGACCGAGTGGAATGTGACAGAATGATGTCGTGGGCTGCGCCTCGTGCGAGCGGAAACCTTGTGCTGGGGGCTGCCTCTCCGCCCCCCACCCATATGGGCACCGCGTCCGTTGGCGCCCGTTGGAAGAAGAAAAAGAAACCTCATGAATATTTATGAGAATCTGTCTCCGCGGGACGGCACATGGTGGCGCCAGGCAGGACTGCTTCACACTCCCACTCAGCACCACCGGGGGGCATATTACTGAGGGGCTGTTAGCCCGGCACATAGCTCACCGTCGGCATATTTGATATTAAGTTCTTCCGAATGGGAATTAGGTTTGTTTTGGTCCATTAATGTCTCCAGTGCTGTTTGTTGTTTTTCACTTTTATTGCATTTTGTGGAATATCTGATGCTTTTATTTTGTCATCTTGCATTTTTTATCGCTTATTTTTGTATCGACTTTTTCCTCATTTTCCTCTATGTTTCTCCGGATCTGTGCAGTGTACATGCATGGCTGAAGGGAGAAATACAAGCTGTGAAACGCAAACTTAACCCGGAGATCGACCGAGTGACTGATGTTTCGGTGTTGCCCCATTACAGTGCAGTGTGGATTCAGAGGTGGCCCTCAGGGTGGGCGGAGACTTCTTCTTCGACCCGCAGCCCTGGGACCGGCCTGTGGACCTGCTCTTATTGGCTGGTGGGGTGGGGATCAACCCACTGCTCTCCATCCTGCTGCATGCGGCCGACCTGCTCCGTGAACACAGTGCCAATGGCGCCCCCTACCGGCCTGGCAGCATTCGACTCTGCTATAGCGCCCGGAGCTCGCGTGAGCTGCTCTTCAAGGTCAGTGCTTCTGGCCCCCATCTGCACTTACTGCTTCGCATCCTGTCACTCATTTGCTCATTTGCATTCATTTGCTCAGTAGATGTATTTGCTTGTGGGAGTTTTACCAAGACATCTGATTGGTTGGTCCTCCAGTTACTTGGACCCACCTCCTCTACAATCTGATTGGTTATCTCTCTGAACCAATCATTTTTCGTTCTGCCCTCAGAACATTTTTGTGTAAGTAAAACTCCCATGAGCTTATATTTAAGTAGTTTTTAAACTATTAAATATTAATGGGTATTTTAGCATATCAAGGCCTCTCTGAGGACATGAACTAGCATCATCCTGGTTAAGAGTTCATGTCCTCAAGCGATGTACCCCCTCCTGCCTCCCTTAAGTATCTGTTGAACTTATGTAAATGAGAGTTGACATGTGGAAAGCCCTTGCCCCTTGGGGAATGACACCTGTCCTCCCTCAGAACACCATCCTCGACGTATGTCAGGAGTTTCCGGAAACAATATCCTGTGACTTCTTCGTGACAAGGCAGAGTGACACCGTCGAGCCGCGCCTCGGGCAGCACGTAAGAGGTCAGTCAGCAGTCGGAGGCCGTGAGAAGTGCGTGGTCGGAAGGCTGCCAGTCCAAATCCCAGGGCTGGCAGAGGGAAGTCACTGTTGGCCCCTTGAGTGGGGGCCCGTAGACCCCGAATTGCTCCAGCGTCTTTCTCAAAATGTAGGCTGCTTTGAATAAACGTAGCTGCTGAGTAAATGAAAATGTAAATGTGACGTGTGTGTGTGTGTGCGTGCTTCCTCAGAGGGTAGGATAACGGAGCAGGTTCTCAAGGACCACCTGGAGAGAAAGGAGCCCCAGTGCTACCTCTGTGGGCCGCCCCCTATGATCAACAGTATCTCAGACCGGCTGCTACACCTCGGACTGACCCAGGACAGGATCCTGTACGAGAAGTGGTGGTAGCCCTATCCAGCCTGTCAGCCAGGCTCCGCCACCATCGTTCCCAGTGGCACCACGCGGCGCTGCGTCAGGTGCCTTGTGTTTGAACCGACCATGCTGGTGCCACCAGTGGGTCCGCCCGTGTATCTGCGGGAGTGTGGAGGGACGCCTCCCCACCAGCCGTTACGGAAAACGCACAGCTTGAAGGGACTCATGCCAGAATTTTTTTTTTTAATTAAATTCTTCTTGCAGCACTATTTCCATGTAAAGTATGTAATTCGTTCTTTGAAAATGAGTTTTTGGGCCGTTAGACAGGAAATTACCTCGTATAAAAACTGCTGTTTGCATCCACATTTGAGTGAACAGACTTAATATAAACGAATATTATATTCAGTTTATTATTTGAATGCTTATCTGTACCATTTTATTAAAAAATGTATTTCAGTGACTTTGTTGGTAGATGCTTGGTAATTTGATGACTTTGTGTTAATATTACCGGGAAGTTTGAAAGATGTTATTTATTGATGTTTGGGATTATTTTAGAAAAATGTATAAAAATGTGACAACTTGAAGATTCAAAAGTGCAATTTGCAAAGGTGATGATGGCAGATGGGGCAAATCAATGTCCTTTCAAATGCCCTCCTGCTGGGACGTATACCGTTTTCCATTCGGTGGAAGTTGTTTGCGTGTTACCATTACCGAATTAACCCAGTTAATCTCTGTGTCGCATCTTTCTGAAGCGAAGGAACAAGTCACTGGTGAAAAACACGCAAGACAGGTGGCACTTACAGGTGCCCAGTTTCCTGTAAGCAGCACAGACATCCACCCTCCTACAGGCAGAGGGAGACATTAATTTCACCCCTCAGACACCCCTGCTTTTTGGTCCTGCATCATATCATTTTATTATAATCTTTCTTTACATTGAATAAAGGTCACAGAATGTTCTTCTAGATATTTAAAAAGGTATTTCATTTTAACTCATCTTTTGTTTCATGGTTTTAGAACAGAGGGCAGAGAGTGTTTAGATATTTAAGCTGATTAATTAAAAGACTGAGTCATCAGATCCTGCGTATATGTGTGTGTGTTTGTAAACAAATCAGTGTTTGATTCCGTGTTTTGATATTTGTGTAAGTTGTGAGCTTAGTGTGGCCACCAGGTGGCGGTGTTTCAAACAGACACCAGTGCGTCAATGCTGTGGTGAAGTCTGGAGACATGGTGGCAGGCCACTTGGAGGACTGTTTACATTCCATTTGCACAGTGAACATACAAGGACTCGCAGCCCTCTGCAGGTTTTGGTCCTCTTTTCCATGCCTTTTATTGCAGTACTTTCTTGGAAAGTGAGATAAGATACCCTAACCATCACTTACACCTTCCTTAATTCTGTAATGCATCAGAATGAAAAGCAACAGACATACCTCATGAGCGATGTGTTTTACACAAACTGTCTAAGCAAATATCTAGCTGTGTAAACTGGTAAAAATGTTAAACAAATTCATGAAAGCAGACGGTGCTCGAGCAGTTAAGCAAATAAATTATGCGATGTCACATCCTGCGAAACCTTATTGTGCGCTGGCCGCCGAAAGCATCATTAGGATTCAGTAAAACAAATCCGCTCGTGTTTGAAATGTCATTTCGATTTGTAACGTGCTGTTCCGTACTCATCGGAGGGCGGATCCAACGCACAAGACATAAGGGGTGATAAAAGCCCGCGTGATAGAGCGTGAAGGCAGGGTGATTCTGGTGTGGGCTGCACTCGCCGAGACAGCAGCCCTGGTGACGCAGTCGTTAAGATTCTGGAGGTAAACGTTACCTCCCACAAAGACCGCAAACATTCGGAAAATACACACTCCATTTTTTGCCAACACTTACTTTCCCGTTCCTGTGTCATGAAACATCAATGGCTGCATATGCTTGGAAAATCATCCAACACGCAGAAAAAGTGCATGTTTAAAGGTTGGCATGTGAAACAGAGAGACATTCGGAGCCGAGCGAATGGCGTCATCCACTAAAATGACCAGTGGCCTGTGCTACGAAGCGGGCTTACTGGCTTATTGGGGAACTTGTCGGATTTAAGGTAGTAAATGAACAAGTAAGTGAACCTTAAGTACCTTAAATCCGACAAGTTTCCATAATAAGCCAGTAACCCCGCATCAGGCCATAGGACACATACCGATGAAACAAGTTTTCGGCTCTCAGCCAAACCTTCAGCGAAGGACGAGGGATTTTCACGCTTCATGTTTTTATGTTAAGGACACCCCAGTACGCAGTAGTTTCATCAGTCATAATAACCAATCGCTGTGGTAACGTGACCCGATCTTGGCCTAATTACCGATGATTTTTAACTCGTAAACTTTGCCCATTATCGGTGTGGCAGTGGAATTGGCAAGGCATCGCGAATAATTAACGAGGGACAATGAGGGCCTTATCAGAGCCAAAGTGTTCCTGGAACATGAAATCCTGCACAAAGAGATGCCCCCCCCCGTGCCAGTGCCTCTCCTGAGATGCAGCAGAGGAGATGGTGGGAAACGATTTCCCTCGGCTCAGTCAGCGCAGCCCAGCGAACGCAGAAATCACTCCCATCTGTGGCTCCCAGTGGAAAATCCATAAACCGGTTCAAACAGCAACCCCTCGGGCCAACTGCTGTCCACGGGATTTCCCTTGTGTCCGGAACTCTCTGGGGTAGTGCAGGGTTTTGGAGAGATACATTTGCAGTGATACATTGCTGAGGCAACAGTCACCCCCATGGTCGACGGGAAGGTTTTGGCCTGCCATGCAGTCCGCCCGCACTGAGATCAGATTTAGGGCCACTGCGGCAAGAGCGTCACAGTGGCTGCCCTCGCAAGCTGGACACGGCTCCACATGCCAATGCATGTCTGCATGCTAATGCAAAAGCCTATGTGTGCGTGGATGCTAACAGATATGCTAATGCAAATGCTAATACGCTAATACATGCTATGTGCACACTAATGCATATGCCTTTAGATGTATATCTTTATATGTATGCTAATAGGTATGCTAATGTGTATATGTGTATACATGTATGTATGCGCATGCTAAAGCATATATGTATATGCTAACAGATGTTTTCAGCCTATGCTATGCTAAAGCATCACTCAGCTTCCACAGGATACCATGCAGTCCCAGCTGCTGTAACTGGATGCACAATACCTGCTCCCATCAATTAAAGAAAACCTGCGCAACACCTGGGAATCACAACCAAATCTTCTTTTTGAAGGACTGTCATTTGAACCCTTATTTTAACCCTTGGTTGCCTGTCATCACTACAGAGTAACTATTAATCTTTCTTCCACATTACTTATAACATACAGACCCCATTACAAGACCTGTCACAAAACGTACTTTTTTATAAACAAGACATTTGAGGTGCTCGTAATACTTTTCTTGGTTAAAATGTTTAAATACCGCAGGCTGCACACATACACGATTCACTGTATGCCCATGTGACCAGAAACCATGTGACCTGCTTCTACCGCTACAACAGCAAATACAGAAACAGTGCGAACAGCGACAGATGTCCACCGGGGACCTGCTAGCTGCTGAGGTTTCCCTCCGTACAGTTCCGAGTCCACATGCTCCTAAGCACCAGGGAATGCGGCGGAATGTCAGCAGCGCAGCAATCCTGCATCCCTGCAACGTTCTTAGCGCATTTACACCACATATCTGGTACACATTATGTCTCTGGAGTCTGTGAAGCTGTCTGGCAGAGATACTCAATTGAAAACATGACCTCAGACAAGTGGCTGTCCTGAGCGCAACAGCCCGAGCTGTGGAATGGGCTGGCCAGTGCAGTCCATTGAGTTGACTTGACTGAATTGTTTTCATGGTTTAGTGCATTTGCACAATCCTTTGGCATATCAATCCACCCCCAGGATGGCACAGTTTGGGGGGGGGGCAGGGGGGGAGGTCGCAGCATGGACATCCAGACAGGCTCCTCTAAGAACTTCCCTGTCTGATCACCATGGTCCACATGGATCACCATGGTCCTCATACCTTGTCATGTTTCACACAATGATGAAAGACAAGGCTGTGAGATCTAGATCTTTATAGATTTTTTTAGGTTCCTGGGACTGACCTTGGTCATCGGTCTAAGGAGCTGCCCTAGAGGGCAATGACAACCCCACAATCTCCGTAAACAAAAGCACTTTTGCACAAAGTATCAGCAGTATTAACTACACAGTTTCCCTCTGCTAGGTTTTGCATGTCTTGTCAAGTTCTCCTCGGATACCTCTGTGGTCAGGTTCTAGGTGGAGATTCTTAGTTATGCTGAGATTTCTGGGCTTGCAGAGCAGCCTGGATCTATAGCCTCTTGGCTCGGTTGTGATGCGGCACTGTCCTCACAAGCCCCGCCTCCAGCCTCATCATTGACTGGCCCTTTCTTCTGATGACTCTCACTTGCGACTCCACCTTCTTCTTCTTGATTGGTTGGTTCCTGAAGGGCTGCTTCTTTCTTCTCTATGTCTGGCTTTGCCTCTTTCTCTTCCTGGGTCTCCACCTCCGCCACACTTTCCTCACCCGTTTCTGCTTCCGGTCCATCTTTCCTCTCCTCCTCTTTGGTGTGTTTACCTGTGGCCGTTCCCTCGTTCTGCCTGTTTTCGTCGTTTTTCCTCTTAACTCTTTCTCCATCTTCTCCCCTTTCTGTGCTCTCCACCTTCTCAGTGGTCTCCTGCTCCTCCATCTCTTTCTCTGTCGCTGGGGAGCAGCTCTCCCTCTCGCTTTTGTTCTTCGCTACGTCTTTCACCGACTTCTTACCCGACTTGCTCCGCGCTCTGAGACTCAGCTTCTGAAAAGACGCGAATCATGTTTGATGTTCACACGCTTGTCAGACTGCTACATATTCCATCTTTGCACCCCATTCTCTGCGATGTTCCGAGTAAATAATGGAGATTTCCCTTTGAAAACCTCGTTATTGCAGCACTTCAGTTGGAGCATACTCCCACAATTCCCAGGACCTTCATGAAGTCCTCTAAAATGTGCTACTAGGCTTTGACTACCAAACTACCCCAGTGACATCAGTAAGAGACCTGATAAAGGACCCCGCGGGACTCCTCATATCCATCGGCATCAATTTTTTTTTTCATTATATTCCAGGAGAATGAACATAACATTATTTTAAAAAGTACAGCTGGAGAGACTCGTGAGGACTTGCTTGCCTAGAGCAAAGGCATCCAGATATACAGAGGAATGGCTGAACCGCTCACCTTAGAGTCCTTCTTCTTGTGGACCAGGATGGGCCTCTGGAGGAAGAGGATCTGCTTGGTGGCCAGGCTGCCATCCCTAAAAAAAGAGAGAAGGGTTATCAAGCACCGTAACTTGCCAACCAGCCAGTCCTGCTTTGTCAGGTTAAATGTGCTCATCCAACCAACATTAATTCACAAGCAGTGCTGGTCAACCCATAAGGCGATAGAGGTGGCCGCCTAGCGTGCTATCTTCTGAGAGAGACTTAGCAAGCCAATATCACTTCATCTTAACTGGCAGGGGCGACGGTGAAGTTTGCTTAGGACACAGCATGGGATTCTACCAGTACTGTAATAAGACTCTAGTAGGATCTTGATCACAAGGAGTTATCACAAAACAGCAAACATCTATGCATCCCTTGGAAATCTGCAGACCGTTCTCTCTCATGCGGAAGCATCTCTCCACGATCGATAATCCTGTTAATGTGGAGCTCGACCTGAGTGGTGGGGGCGAACCTACCGTTTCCAACGGCCAGACCGACTCCAACCAACGGCTCTAACTAGATTTCATGACTTCAAGTTCAATGACTGTTTGGAAGTCGTATCTCAGGGAAGAGTCTTTGAGGCTTAAGGATCCCTGCTCAGACACAACCCTCTTTGAATACAGATGCACGGGCATCTCATTTCGTAGCTGCCTGCTCCAGCATGAACCAACAAACTGAGCTGTCTCTCCCAGCCAAGCACGGAGGCAGCAGTCTAAGGCTCCGTCACACCAAGACTTGGCATTTACGGTGATCCGAGGGCCCAAAAGGGATCCGCCGTAGGATTCACCTACTTTACGGGACTCAGCCATTGAGAGTCCCATCCTCTCACATACGCACCACTCCTCCGTTTCGAGTCGCGCTCATTCATCCACCGTGGAATAGCTTTCCATACCACGCTGACCTGCTAAACACCTAAATAGGTCAACTGGCGTCCTCCTCCTCTATGGGCGCTGAGACACAATGCATAAAATTGATGATTAAAATCAAGCAAAGCAGAGTCATCCTGGTACACAGAGGGTGCTGCATCTCTGCTTCGTGATAAACAACCCCTCCCACCCTTTCAGGTGGACCCTGCAGTTCTGCAGTTGGACCGATCCGAAAAGGCAGAGCACCCCCCTGTCGTGTCTCATGGTGCAGTCTGATTAATCACGCGGCATTCCCCACGTTCTGCAGTTGGAGCCCCGTAGGAAAAGTACAATTCTCCAGCGGGCAGATGTAATTAAGCAGGGCACTCCAACGCCCTGCCAGTGATGAGATGAGACCGACTAGGAGCACAGGAAGATTACATCTTGGGGATTCGTAGGGGTGGTACATTTTACTTGGCATCCGTGTGAGGAAAGCACCTTACTTATTCACAAATACTTTTATCCAGAGCAACATATAATTGAGAAAGGAGGTTCAGCCAATTTGAACTTAAGGGACTAACTCAAGGGTCTAATGGTGGCATGTTTCTACTGACTGCGGGATTTGAACCGCCCACCTTCTGATCACAAACAGAGATGCCTACATTGGGTTTGATACCTGTTGGGTTTGATGATAGGTGTGGGCAGGACGCACGTGAGCCTCCATCCGTAGAGGGCCAGAGACTGCAGCAAGGGCACATAGTCAGTCTTCACCTCTGTGTTCTGTGGAGAGTGAACACACACACACACACACACACGCACACACATATACACATACATACACACGCACACACACACACACACACACCGTTGAAATCTATTTAATCCACATGACAGGAGCATGATGAGTGAACGGTGCTCTGCACTCACGTTGATGATGGTCCACTGCTCCACCACAATGGCGTCGTACGCCGTGGGTTTGGTGGAATCCCCTTCCTGGAATACAAACACGCTCTCCACTAGCTTGCCAGGGAAATCTGCAGAGGAACACGTGGAAAAACACATTTACATTTGTTTTCCACAGCTGACTGACTTGCACGCTTCACTTGTTCGTACAACTGGGTATTTAACTGGAGGCAACTCAGATTAGAGAGTCATCAAGGGTACAACAGCAATGCTCTCCTGAGATTTCAGCTGTCAACCTGTGGGTTATGAGTTCACCTTTTTAAATACTGCAGGGAGCACATACAAATTGTAACTCCTCCCTACTGTAAGTTTGTTGTGGCCTTGCAAGGCCATCTTTAAGGCATGCATGACTCTATGATGATCCTGGCTCCTGTACATACGGGGCAATAATCCATCTGCTCTGTGTTCGTCTGTGCCCCATACCACCTGGCCAATCAGGAGTCAGAGAGTTGTTTGATTGACAGCAAAGGGTGTGGGTGGGATCAATTTTCCTCAGACATGGACCTGTGTCTTTCATCCCTGGTCACATAAGCAGCGAAATCCACACACCGATAAGACAGAGATCTACAACGCAGCCCCGAAACCACGTGGCATTTTGGAGATATTCTTATCTACAGCTGCAGTAACGGCTGTTGCAATTTTTAGCACGGTTGCTAGCTAAGCACTACCGCATGAAATATGTCATTTCATCAGTTACCGTGCCGCCCAGTCAGTGTCTCCCTATTCTCAAGTAATTGTATTTCTGGCAGATTACACGCGTTATTTCCCGTAGCAGATTCTGCTAAACAAAGAGGAACAGAAACGTAACGGCAGCCAGCAGCCGACTTGATCTCCCGTTTTTAGTTTTTTGTCGCTTGCCATAGTTAAATGTCAAGCCCAGTGTATCTGAGCACTTACGCTAATTTGATTTGTCCCCCTTTATGATAAAAATAAAATAAAATATCTCTTACTCTAGACAGACCTTCGGAGTCCCGGGCATTTTCAGGCTTATTCTGATGTGCTGTGGATGTGGAGAGTGCTGTTGTTGCTGTGGTATGTTGCCATGGGGCTGTGTGTTGTTTTGGGTGTGAACATGCTCCCGGGTCTGGGTGCCTCATAAACCCTCTGTTATTATACGCGAATCCTCTCTGAAAGAAGATCCTCTTTTCTGGTTGACTGTCTGTATCAGTTGGGAAGTTTCATTTGGTACATTTTGCCACCCCCTTCACGCGCCTGACGCACACCCCAGCTTGCTGGTGGCTGGGGCAGCTTGGTATATGGATTTCAGTGGAGGCGGGGTGGGGGCAGGGCATGAGTAGAAGCCATAGATTTGGCAACAGTGACAATGAGGGCGCATGGCGTGACATTGGACTAGTCTCCGTGAATCTTGGTGGTGAGCGTCTGCATCACAACCTCACCCATTATTGCTGTTCCTCCCCTTCCTACCACCCCCTCGTCCCGGGTCATGTGGTTAGTGATGTGAAAAATACAGGCCGGCTTAAGGGCGAACACAGAAAACTCTGCAGAAATAGCAGGAAACGTGTCAGTAGAAACTGTAGAGCAGAACAATTGCGGAGCCCAAATGAAGACCCAGTGAGGCCATGGGGGGGGGGTGGCACTGGCGACACTGAACCCACTCATAGCGCCACGTGATCCAGACTCCAATGGCAGTGCTTCTCTGCACACAATGAGTCACTATCTTTCCACTGGTGTTTCTCGGCCAACTCAGACACTCCGCCAGTATGAGGAAATAGCTGTTCGTTGGGAAGTTAGTGTGAGAAGCAGCCAACGGCTTGTGGTCCGTGACGGCCCTGTGCCAGATAGACCAGCAGCACCGAGGGTGGCCTCAAGGTTTTGGCTGACATCTGCGTGGATCATCTCTGAGCGTGTGTGTGTGTGTGTGTGTCTGCATGCGCGTGTGTGTGTGTGTGTGTGTCTGCATGCGCGCGTGTGTGTGTGTGTGTGTCTGCATGCGCGTGTGTGTGCGCGTACCGCTGCCGTTCCCCAGCTGGAAGTACGCGTCGACCAACAAGGCACCGCTGGAAAAGTGCTGGGTCATGTGATCCAACCAGTTGGCGTCCACGCTGCTGATGGCCCCGTTGCACAGCTGCACGCGCAGGGGCACCTTCACAGTGTAGTACCGCTGAAGACTCGCTGGCGCCTCCATGTGGCTAAACAAGGCAAAGAGCTCCAACCCTGCGGGCAGGTGACAGGATAAGGTCAAGATCAAACCAAATAAAACTTATTTAAAACACCGGATGGATGACTAAAAAATAAACAATATAAAATCTGACTGCATCTTTCCCATTACCTTCTTTAACCAGAACTTTATTACTCTATATTAGGGTAAACAACTCAAAGTTATTTGTGGAATTATTACTTTTTTATCACTGAGAAAGCAGTTCATTGCTGAAAACCAATTCACTGCTACTTCAGGAGCTCAGCTTTCTTGTTCAATAGGACCTTCGCTCTTCATTGAACTGTCGGCCAAAGTGAGCTCATGGTTCACCCTCCACCACTTTTTGTGGCAACTTTTGCCTCCCTAAAACCGCTTTGCCTAAGAAGACACCCCGGGGGACGGGTTAGCGATTAAATGGCAGCTTAAATATTCGCAGTCGTTTCGCTACGCAAGGTTTCCAGGAGCCTGTACCGACAACTCCAGCTGTAATGTGGGTATTAACAGGCCATGACCACCGGTAATAATATTAATAATAATAATAATAAAAATCTCATGGGGAGGGAGTTAAAGCTGATTATCCTCATCTGCTCACCCAAACTGGGGAGGGCAGAGCGGAACCTTCTGCTCATACTTTAAAGGGAGACAGACAGCACAGGACTCCCCGGAATGAGACCGCTGAACGGAATCGGAGCCAAGATGCGTCAGAGGTGCCCAGCGCCACATGGAAAGTGTCGCATCTAATTAAGAGATTAGCGCCACTGCATCTGGGTCATAGCTAGACATAATGAACTGGTCACACCGCTACTCCTGGATCCTGGAAGCTGAAAAACGCGGGTGACAAATAAGGTGGCGTCAGTAGGGCGGCGATAGCGAGTGAGGCGGGGACGCTCACTGCTGTGGCACTTCGCAGGGCTCGCCTGACGTTCCCCTCCACCCGATGATTTGTCCTGGTTGTTGTCACAGGTGGATGGAGAGTTGGTGCTGTTTTGGGAGGGGCTCTGCCCACTCTCATCCAGTTGGGCCTCTGGTTGGGTGACTGGGCCCATGGGGTCCTTGGGGGCCTCAGTCTCCTGCCCGTCTGGCTGACGGTCTCCATCATCCTCCCTGGTTCCGTTCTCCATCTTTCGGTCCTGCTCCTCCAATCCAGATTGATGCTTGGGGCTCTCGATCTGGCTTTCGTCAGACCAGTCTCTCTGGACAGATGTTGGACTGGAGTGGAGGGACAAGGAGAAGTCCTCCAGCTCGCCTTGTCCTGAGGAACACAGCGCCTCCCCTGGCTGGTGGAGGAAGCCTGCGAAAAAGCTGCCCAGCTCTGCCACGTCCTGCACCTGCCGGAGTGAGAAACCTCACATGAACCTGAACATGTCTGTCACAGGACGAGGCACCGCCGCTAATGCTGAAAATATTAGCAAGCGTCACTTCTTTGGGATTTATAGAGCTTGAGGATGATCTGGTGTGACAGACGTGAGGCGAAAGGAAATAATCCAGAAATAGATTGTTTATTTAAGTTTGCATTTAGGCTGGAGCGTCGAATTTTACGAACCGCGGAGAGCCGCTACAGGAAGCCGCTTTTGGACGGGGCGGCAGGCGAGCATGACAAAACAGTACTGCTCCTTCAGGTCTTTGACACCCCTAATTTTCTGAGGGTTCCGAATCCTGGGGGGTTATAATCGAACCTCGTTAGTAAACTAAGCCACCCCAACTGAGCGAATCACCGTGAGGACACCAAACGGGGCGTCTGAGGAAGGTGGCGTGACAAACAGCACTGTTCACGTTCCCGCGAGCGGCGGTGTAAACAAATCAGTGCTGGCAGAGATGCACTGGGCGGGTGGGGGGGGGATTGACGACCCCAGTGCACACGGAGCGCCCCCAAGGACATTACCGACGGCGACAATCCTAAATTAATCGTCAGCTGGCATTTCCGAGACAATGCCAGAATGGAATTGTTAACCGCCAAGCAGCGGGGCTGTACACCCCCGACTCCCCACCATTATCTCCCTTTAATAATGCCAAGTCGCCGGGCACGACCGAGCCCCACCCCCCTGATGTGTGCATAAACACAACGAGATATTTGACCCCCTGGCTGTTTAGCGTTAAATGACACTCGAAACAATAAAGCCAGTGATAACGGGGGTGGGGGGGGGCACCTATTCCTCCTCCCTCGCCCAAGAATCCTCTTCCACAGCGTGACAGTGCCATTTACCGTGAACACAGAGTATGTGCGGGGGGGTTGCAAATTCATATCAGTCTGAATGGAGGTGATAGAAGACCAGGGACAGTGCCAGTGGCGTCTGGCACTGGTGAGACCGGCGCAGACAGGACCGTTTGGACGTGCCTGGCATGGGATTCGCGGAGGATCCCGGCCTTAATCCAGCGAATTTAGCTCATGTGACGAACTGGAAACAGGTTTTGCGGGAGTGAAAGAGAATGAATTTGAGTCGCGGTAGTAATCAGCGAGATGCCGACCTCCCTGGGCGTGACGGACCGGTACTGATGGTGCTGCTTGGGATTCTGTGGCCGGTTTGTTTGTAATGTACGTTTTAGCAGATTATATGTAAAAATACTAGCCGGTAATCCTTTTAATGCAAACAGTGATTAACAATACTGAGGGTTTGGAGTTCAAATGCCAGTAAGGGACCTGCTGATATCCTCTTGAACCTAGGTACTACACTCACACTCACACTCACACTCATCCATCCATCCATCCATCCATCCATACATATCTAGCAGAGGCCACATGAATTACTCCGGTAAATTCCAGTATCAGCCCCTTTTAGATAAGAATCAGCTAAAAACACTGACCTAAATGTAGGTTTTTTTCACCTATTTATATAGCAGGATATTACCTACTGATGGGTTCAGGCAAAAGTCCTTCCTCAAGGGTTCAACTGCATAGCGCCTCCTGGGACGAGGCCCTGAAACTTCTGTTACATAAGCACCGCCCAACCCGAAGCCTTCGGAAGAGGTCGGCCGATAGCGGCAGACTGCTCACAAAACAGCGTTCATTAAATTTAAGGGAAAGCAGAACACAACAGAGCTGCATAAAAAAAGACACAAAGAGGAAGCGTTACGTCTGGGCGCAGCCCATCCGACCGATAATACAATCCGCCCCCCACCAGAGGCAGCCGCTGTTGCCTGAGCGACCTTCAGCGTGCTCCTTTCACACAGTTACGCCGTGCAGATCTGAACGCAATGATCCCAGCGCTCACTCTCTATGTGCCTCCTGGGACCAGAAGCTGAAACAGGTTGAAATGAACTTAGCTTCACACCGCTGTCACCGCACCCTATTTACATATATGCAATTAAATTTACAGGATCACACGGCAGCTTTAATGTCTTCATTTACCCACTATAATCCCCTGCAATGTATTTGCATAAGTCACGACTTACATGTAATTTTTCTTTTCATTTTTTACTTTTTATGCTTATTTTTTAACTAGCGTCCCATCGAGGGAGTCCCGTGCCTCGTCCCCTCTCCATCCTGGGATGGGCTTCAGGCTAGCAGTGACCCTGTACTAAATAGGTGGTTACGTAATACGGAAGGGTGGACGGATGCTTGTTTTTAGACTTTGACAACTTACGACTTGCTGTTCCCCTGAGATCGGTTTGGCTGGCGCTATTTACTTGATTTATGAGACCTGGCTGACTGCCAGACTGGCCTACCTCCCGGCCGGCCCTGGGTCTCACCTTCTTTATGTATCCATGTATCAGCTCTGCATCTGGGAATCGCTCAGCGGACAGGACCAGGTCTGCCTCCAGATACTGGGCCTCACCCTGGGTCTGGTTCTTATCAGGACTGCAAGAAGAGTTTGGGATAGGCAGAGACACACACTGAGGGACGTTCAAATGATCCAGAACGTTACACATTTTTTAAATGACTATGTAAACTATTATTAAAATAATATTATGACACGTGTGCTTACAGTGTGGTTGATAAACAGGTTATACGCGCTGAAAAACAGGCAACACACGCCTTGTTTTTCATTTCGAATCCGGAATCGTGCACCCTGAGACTGCGGTTATTTATAACCAATGAAAAGCTCTATTTTTACAAGAGGAAATCCCAACATTCCATGAGACCGGGAACCGTTCTTCCCATTGTCCGAGCTCCCATCCCGCTGATAGGAAGTGTAAGGTCATCCCGCTCCCCTCAAGGCATCCAGCTTCCAGATAAACTCTGTCGGCACGCCCAGCCAATCCACGGCAATCACACGGCAGTGGACATTAATCCCACCCTACGCTGCAAGACCACCGCATTGGCAGAACCGGCCTAAATCCCCCCAAAACCCTGACTTTCCAGGGCCCCGAGGCAGCTGTTAAAAAAGGCTTTGAAATCCTCTCACAGGAGTTTGGGATCCACGATGCCAGGCCCAGGAAACATCAATACAGCAAATGGCATTGTTGAAAATTGGAGCAGCGTGGTATGGTTACCTCTGGAGTTTACTGTGAGGGGCCAGATCTTCAGTGGCGCATGGATGGGAGGGAGAAAAGCTGGGACTCTCGCTGTATCACCGCTGCCATGTTTTTCGATGGGACCCATCCATCTTGATAGGCCAGCTTGAGCAGTCACTTGTGGATGGGCTCAGGTCCATGGGGGGGGGGGATCTATTTTAACTGATCTGGGACACCAGTCCTTTGGCCCATTCAATTCCTGGCCACGCAGGTTCTCACCGCCATCGTAACTCTGTGCGTAACTCTGTGCGTAACTATCTGCACACCCCCCGAGACGTCGTTCACGCCTCTCTGCTGCCGCCCTAACACGTCCCAGGCTGTGCTGGCGTTTCACTAATTAAGGTAATTATAAAGCCCACTAATCTCTCCCTGATGAGCGTATCTGGAACCCTGGGGTTTGCGTGATGATTCTACAGCAGCAGCTAATTATTAGTGTTAATAATTCAGTGTCCGTCTCTCTCTTGGACTCTGGCTTTCATTAAGGCTCCTCACCGTCGTGCCACCTCTGCCCCCCCCCCCAAAAGCATGATGCCCTGCAAATAGCAAGGGGGTAGGTGACAATTGCTGAGCCCCTGGCAGAGGGTGACATGACGACTGCCCTCCGAGCATCTCGATGGAAGCGAGTATGGCCCATTTACTTACTTTTTAAATTAATTTTTAAGAGTGGTTACACAACAAATCAGGGCTAATTCAATTTCAGAGTAACTGAAATACATCCGGGGGGGGGGAAGGGGGGGTTTAAATTGAATGGAGCCCGAGGCGAACGTGGTTAGCGTGTGCAAGGGGAAGCGGAAGATGTGAAACGGGATTTTCTGGGAATAATAGAAGGATCCGGAGTTCTTACGGAACGCCGATCCAACGTTGGTGGAAACACATTTGCATAATAAGAATGAATGGAGGCGTCCAGATTGAACAGACGAGGTCTGGGTCCATGTGACGTCGAGCGAATCCTGGAAGCGGATTCGCCATGGCGCGTGTCCCCATTTAGCCGTCTGCTAAATGCTAAGATCTCTTTCTTTTTCCGCTCTCTGTAGGCAGGAAATCACCAACGAGCCGCTCGACTCCAGGTTGTTATTCCGCGTGTGTCTCTCCTTCTCAGCCGGTGATGTTCACTGTTGGCTTTTGTGCTCTCCATCCCCCTGGGGCAGGTGCTGATGCAAGCCGTTGTCTCCACGGTGACAAGCGCAGAGATGAAATGGGTGGGTTGGGGAGGAGGGGGAAGGATCAAAAGGAGAGCATTTTTTCGCCTCTATCGGTCGATTTCATCAAGCGCTTGCCCCCCCCGGTCGCCTTCATCCCCCTACCCCAGTCTCCACACTGTCAAAATGGCCCATTACTCCACCTTCTCAATCTCATTACACACACACACACGCACGCACGCACATGTAGGGTATACCTATCCTTATGGGGCCCACTCATTCACTTCTATGGAAAAAATGCTAATGCTAACTATGACAACCTTAACCCCCACCCTGCCCTAACCATAACCATAAGTAACCAAGCAAAATG
>JAODJX010000049.1:1990031-2002710 GCA_026776945.1 Isichthys henryi | reverse complement strand
CTCCCCCCAGCTCCCCATGGGGGGTCTTTAAAAACCCAACTTATGGTGTGTAGCGGGGGGGGGGGGGGGCCCCCGGGCCGTTAACCACACCACTCCCCCCCCCCCCCGGGGGGGGGGGGCGCTCCCATAAAGACCCACAGGGAACACTCCCCCCCCCCGGATTGGCTGACCAAACTGCTAAAATGACTTACTGCTTTAAAAACTTTAAATCGGCATGGAAATACTTTTACGAACTGCTGCTAGCTTCATGTGAGTAAACAGCAAGTTAACAAGGACGTCCTCCTTAAGTCCTGTAATAGCTAAGAAAACCTTCTAAGTTCGGGGGGGGGGGGCGGGGGTGCAGATGAGGCAGGACAGTGTGATAACCAGAAGAAATCTGACGGGATATTAAGGCACCCAGAATATGTCCATCAAGTTGCAGGATATTTGCAAGGAATTCTGGGAAGGTTGGCAACAGCAAAGTCTGGAACAAAGAATGATCCTGCCGACTGTGGAGAGATACAGTGGAGAGATGCTCACTCATCTGGAAGCTGACACCACTTCTAATGACCAGAAGCCATCCCATAGACTGCATACGGAACCTTCTGGGGAGTTACGGAAAACCACCAGTGTTCTGAAAAGCACCTTGAGGAGGGGATGTATTCAAAAACAAATAATAATATATATATAAACAATTTCCGTGGAACAAGCTGAGGAATGATAGGACCTCCTTTCCATGCATGGTCTGTGGGTGGGGAGGGGGCGGAGGCATCTTTGAAGCTGATTTGCATCAACCCCGAGAGAAAAATAGCCAAGAATAAATTAGCTCGACTCGTCCGGAAAAGGCGTTAATAAGATCAGCCGCAATCTGTTGTTCTGATGCGTTGTCCCAGTTCACAAATAAGCCGCCATTTTCATTCCAGGGGGATTCACATGATATACCAAAACATGCGCGCCTCGAACCCGGAACACCTGGGCAAATGGCGGCCATATCTTTCATCCCACATGATCCGTTTTCCAGGCCTGAGGCAAGACCCAGACGGCTAGATCTGAAATGAGATCCGCACGTTTCTGCGTCACTCGACAGGGGAGGATATAAACAGGATTTGACAACCTGGCGGTTCCAATCAGATGGTGTGACTGCCGCTGGACCGTGGCGCCGCAGTCCGCCTCCCTAGGGAGTGACCCGGTAGCTGCGGAAACTCTGTCACATCTCCCGCCCCCACCCACCCCGGCCACGACTCCGGTAGTGCGCCTCTATGGTGATTTAGAAGACTAATGACTTAGGGTCGCAGGAGTGACGCATGTCTCGCCACGACAGGTTATTCATGATGGGGGGGGGGGAGGCATGCGAAAGGCCACACTACTGAAGCTGGGCCGGGGGGGCAGTGTAGCGCAACTGTACCGGGGATCTTACACCGAGGGCAGATAAGAAAATCACTGTCACTCTGGTTTCTGGGATCTGCACTCCTACAAATGTCAGAAGAGAGGGGCAGACATTATCGACCCCTGGCCCCAAACCCGCGCCATCCTCGGCTAGCGCCCTCGAGGCAAATGGTCGACGGTAAACAACTCAGAGGCCTATTTATACCAGCTATAATCGAGGTAAATCGATGAGAAACAAGAGCTAAAGAGCAGGAAGAGCTTATTAAGTGTCCAAATACTGAAGCAGTGTTTGGAGTTCGAGCCTGTGAGACGTCCCACTGTGACTGCAGAACTGTCATGTTTCGAGTCAGTCAGAGACTGCAAACGAGACCGAACTCTGCATATTTTTGGCGAAGCTCTACACCTAAAGACTCATTCCTCCTTTTCCACCATGGCTGATGTGGCCTGGCGGGCACGCCGACGCTACAAGCGGGCTTCCGCGCGCACGGCGCCATTATTTGCGTCCTAAAAAGATTTCAGTGACAGACCTATCTAAAGAAGTTAAGCGGTAAGTAATGGACGCTGGAGGTGAAATGGGTTTTGAATGCTGGCTTGTCTCCATGAGACAATAAATCTTTGAATGCGGGATCTGATTGACCAGAAGTCTCTGAGCTGCTGGTGTCATCAGTGTTGCTAGGAGACAGCTAGGCGCTTGAGGAGTGCTCAGCTTGGGACGGTGGCTTCGCACCCCAATGCCTAGGCGACTGTGGATGAGGTCATACTGTAACTGTAGAAAAATGTATAAAAAATACTACTAAATATACTTTCAGCCACATGCAGCTGACTTAATTCACATATCATGCAACGACCCAGCATACGGGCTGAAATTACAACCTGCTACTGAGGTGGTGGAAATCTGCAGCAATGAGAACGGAGCTCCTGATTTGCCAGTGGCTTGAACTTAACACTTCTGACAGGCTAATCAAGACACGTCAGCATCTCGCCAAATGTTACGCATCTTACGCAACGGCTTGCTGACGTGGGAGCGCCGGGCAGGATGAAATCGTGATAAATCACACATAAGGTGATCTGGATGGCGTTTACAGAAAGAACAAAGGCGGACATAACAAACGGAGCTGCATGTTTCTCGAACCGGAAGGAGACGTCATTGGCCCCAATTGTTGTGAAACTGAGAAAATGGTTTCTTAGTAACGCGCACTCAACCAAAATACACTTCCGGTTTGGGAGTCTTCTACAGCATGTCAGTTCTCGGCCTTCAAGTCACTGTGTATTTGGATGATTAACAACGGATGATGACCGGAGGTGATTCTTGGCATGCAGCTATTTAGCTCCACCACACTGGGTTCGAGGTCCTGATAAATAAACTCACACACTCTCAGCTGCTACTGCGCCAAGATGTAGTCAACTATCATAACCGTTGACTAAAACCAAACTTTCCCAGAATATTCCAACGAAAGCATTTGGGTAAAAACAGCAAAGACTCCTGAGGTCTTTTAGCTCCACAACTTCAACAGAAGGGACCACCCATTGGTTGACGATAAACCATCTGGAGGGCCAATGGGCAGGAAGGGGTGAAAGGTCCTGTCTGATTGGTGGGACGGGTGGGGGAACTTCACACATCTCCCCATTCATCGCAACCCAATAGGGGAAAAGTGCAATTGCAGATAAACAGACAGATCTCTTCCCATAATATACTTGTTAATATAGGGTAAATATACATGCACTCTTAATATCTTCATTTAAACTTGATTTTCATTTTTAAAAACATGTGAAGTAATACCAAGTTAAAATTCACTGTAGTTGGTGACTCTAAGATGGGATTCTGGTAATGCTTCAATCACTCAGAGTGTTTCAGCAGAACTATGAGTTGATGAAGGACATCTCCCATCATCACATAAGGCCCAGCAGAGATACCTATTAGGATACCCCCCTCCCATAATTAGAGAACTGTTAATTATCAACACCCCCCTCGAATCATGAGTAAGAAGAGAAGGCAAAAAGAAATCCATCTGATCTCAGCTGGTTCAGAAGGACCCGGGAAGTGATAAAACAGGTCAGCCGGGTTCATGAAGGCAAACCCCGGTCGGCAGAATACGACCAAGTGCAAGATGTGAGTTGATATGCTGAAGTTCGTCCCCTACAGCTGGGCGTTCACATCCTGGCAGGGTACTATCCCCCACTTCAGGGTCAAAGAGTCCCAGAAAACATGCTTATATTTAAAATTACCGAGGATGTGAGTTGACACTTTTTCCCAGAGAGGTCAAAAACACACCGATCCGGAAGAGGCGAGCAGACCTCTTTTTTTTGGGTCATTTAAAATTTCTTACAGGGACACTCGGCTAATATTGATGTTCTGTTGACAGCCCCTCCGCCTCACCTGTGGTGAAAATTGAATGTCATCTCTCATATCGCCGAATTTCAACTGTGTATTTCGAGGGGCAACGTGACAGTTTAATAGAGTCACACTTCTCGCAGTGTGTTTCCCCAGCTCCCTGAAAACCCACTTGCCCTGATGAATTGTGTGGGAGTGACGTTGTGTGACAAGTGGGAATCGTCATGGCAACATCCTATTAGCATGTTCTCAGACTGTGGTTAACAACATCTGTGATTCTTAAATAGAAAATCCATATTTAAAAGAAAAATATATTTGATGTGTTGCCTAGATGCTTTAATACGATATTACACATTTTTACACACACACAGTTTTACACAGTTTTTACACAGTTTTACATTCTCACTGCAATATCCAAAATTGAAACAGCACCGTAGTATACAGAGGCTCAGATACCACACTAGAAAGCTGTCAGTGCTGTTAAAGAACGGGCTAAGACTTTGCTGCTATATGCAAACTACAGAGTACAGCTGAACATCACTCCTCAATCTCACATTATGGCGTTCTGTATAATACAAGCATTCACTCCTGTGAGACTGCATAAGCTACTGCGCTTCGTGACTTAATCAAAATTGCTAAGTGTGACTTATGTATTCTGCTACTGGCAGCTATAATCCTTTTTTCGTCTGTCGGGGTCATTAGTGTTTGTTTGAGGCCAACGCTGGATTAGGTCAAAGGTGGATGGGTACGAGTTACTCAAGAAGTTATAAAAAAAATAAATATATAAATACTTAGACATACAGAAAATATATACCTCTGTGTTGGTAGCTTAGGAGGGCTGTAACGGGACTAAACTGTCAAGAATAAAAAAGATGAAAGTAAGTTCAGATTTCAGACGGAAGCAAGCGGTTTCAGATGAGGAGACGAAATGTAGGGCGTCCATGTATTGTGGTCATAACGGACCCCTTTCTAGACATTTCCAGTCAGATTTGCGGGGGCCTTCTGACAGTTTCTCTGAGCAGAAAATGTCACCGAGTGGAAACTGGGGGGTTCTGGGTACGTCGCCGGCTCTGCCCACGTTCTGTGCATCCTGCCTGTCACGCGATAGCTGTCCGTGCGTTGGAAGCTCCTCCCACGTTTTAAGCGCCGTTAAGCATATTAAAAGCACGTCAAGCAAACAGGAGCCATGAATGGTACAGGAATGGGTGTTCCTGGGAAAAGCTGGAGGCAATCCCGCAAAGAGGGGAATTCTGCCGTGTTTTCAGCGCCATCCTCCTTCATTTCCCTGTCAAAGAGTCTCCTAACTGGATTACAGCCAAATCAATACCGTCACTTTAAATGAGAACAGGCGGGTAATTGCATGCACTACAGGAGTCAGCCCTAATAATCATTTGTTTAATTGGCAAAGGTCCTCGGAGGCACAGGAAGCTGAGGTGCTCAGATGATAGGTACTTCCTGTGCCGAATACCGATTCGTGCGAGGGAGCAGGTAAACACATTAGTGCTGCGTTAACCCCTCTCCCCCCCAAAGAAAGAGCACAGATGCAAAGAGGAGGCCAGATGTTCACTAGCGATGTGAGAAATGAGGCCTCGGAAAGCCACAGTGGGTGAGATTAACATCCGCTGTCAATCAACGGCAGGAACTGGCAGAGTAACCAGTGGGAAGCGGATTTAAACCAATCAATGAATGGCAGCGCGTGGTAATCCCGCCCACCTTGGTTTTTCATGCCTCTGCCCTCCTGTCGTTTCTGTTTGCTGAGTCCACTGGTGCCCCTTGGGCTATGGATGACGTTCCGTGCGTCTGCGAGTGTGACGGGACGGTAAACCTCGCTCTCCAGGCACGGGCGAAAAAAAAAAACATTCACTGGGGAATGTGCAGGGCTGCCAAGCACCAACTGTGAGCCACGTCACACAAACGAAACGCGGAAATGCCCGTTATATTACTGACAAGCCGATTAAATCAATGTTATTCATTGTGGCTTTAGTACATCTGCAGAACGACAGACACGGTGCACGTGTCCAATTTTGGCTGAATTCCTCTTTAAGGAACGGAGAGGAAAGTCTTTAACGATAAGGATGCATTGTGTTCTTTTTTTAAGTATATTTCTTGTTGACTATATTTAGACCTAAGCTTCTTACAGCGGCAAACATGGAGAAGAGGTCAATTAAGCTGTAGGCCGTCCTTATACTCACCCATAAATTAAACAAGAGCCTAATAAGACGACATATAAACAAACAAGCACATAAAACATTAGCCGCCAAATAAATACAGATATAAACAGCATCATTACCTCTTATTCAGTGGCAACTGGGCACCATCACTAGGGGTTACTAACAGAGGGTCAGAGGGTCACGATACTTTAGAAACTCTGCAAAAGACACTGCAAGTGATGATGAAGATGGCAGCTGCACCCTGAGGGGCTGCTGTACAATTGAACTGATAATGACGACGATCCACAGGCGACGGCACAGTCCCCGCGTTTCACTCCGGCCCCCGAGCGGCACAATCAGTTTCCATGCATTTTATCAAAGCTTAATGGAGGAAAGTGCCTCTGTCCAATCACGCTGATGAAAAAGAAAAGAGTGGCTAGTTCCTAGACGAATGGCACGGAGACATATTAGACCTTTCATTACAGAAGATGGAAACACCTGCTTTAAAGCTCTTGATGGGATCACGGGACGCAGAGACGAATTAAGTCCAGGGGGAGAAAAGCGCTCCTGTGTTCCGTGAAAGGTGAACGAAACTCGTGGGCAAGCAAAATGTAGGGAAGTGGTTTTGCCAGCAACGTCTCATACTTGTTCCCGGTTAATCGTTGGAAGCTCAGCCTGGCAGCACTTACACCCAAACTGGCTCCTTGAAGGAGGCGGGCATAAGGAAGGCCATAATTTATACAGAGGGCCCATCCTTATTATTAGCCAATCATATGTTTAGAATTGGTGAGTGGCGGGGAGAGGCCACTCTGGCGACCAATCAGCTTTCAGCTGCACCCCCCCACCTCGTATATCCCCCCCCGGCTCCTTGCCAGTTGTACTCTGCACTTGCGTTATCTGGCTCATGCGTACCTTGGCAAAGAAATAAATGTGAATACAAACATAAATGTATGGATAAAAACACAAGTCGATGGGCTAAAAACATGGTGACATCAGCCAAAGCTGGCGATGGCGGACGGACGGACGTGGAGCGAGCGTCTGCCAGCGGCGATGGCATGTTCGATGTCTTGTGGCCTGTCGTCATGGAGACGTACAGGTATGAGCATGCTGGGATGGAGGGTCCTGCTTGGGGAGGAAGTTCTACAGATGTCTCACTCCAACAGCTGCGACGGTCCAAAGAGGAAGGAAGCATTCAGGCTCCTCCATATCCTGCTGTTCGGTACTAAGTCAGCAGATTCTGCTCTCATTTCATTAGATTTATGGAGGGACGTGGCCAATAATACAGTTATAATGAATCATAAACCTGGAATTAACAGCAAAGCTGCAAACCAGTGTTTTTTCTTGGCTGGGGGGGGTTGCGACCTAAATGTGGGTCATGGGACAATTATGAGTAGGTCGCGAAGTATGTAATTTAAACCCCCAAGGGGTGGCAAATTTTACTGCCAGCCGGCTCGGTCGGCAAAATTTACCGCAGTAACTCTCCCCCACCCTAGTCCACAAACTTTACCACCGGCACCTGAAACTAAACCGGGTGAGAATCACCACTGTAAAGTCTCGTTAAGATCCAGTAGCTCTGTGAACTGTCAGCCATGCACGGCCTAGTAGGATGTGTTAGGCACGTTTACGCTATGAAGCCCAGTAGTCTCATAAATGTCCAGTATAATGGCTTCTGTAGTTGGTGTTAATGCACACTGACCTGCATAAAGCCCAGACATCCCAGCCTGATAAGACAAGGGCGTAGGTTTGGTTTCAACGCTGATAGGGAGTAAATCAACCCCGAAACTGCAGCCCCCAGCACTCCCAAAATTTACCATCCATACCCAAATATACGTTGCTAAAAGCCCTGATAACATACCTTTATTCTGAGCATCAGTTAGCACATGTCTGCGGCATATCGGATGACGTAACTCATGAGAGGATACATTTGCCATGACAACCACTGGCAAACAAAGTGATTTCAGAGAAACGGTGCGCGGCACTTCCACGAAGTGTTTCCCGGCGCGGCGAGAGGGAAGCGAAACGAGAGGCGGCGAGTCACGCGGCAGAACAGACGAGGCTACGTGACACAAAGGTGCATCAGTCAGGCACCAGCCCTTCCTGCCCGACCGCCGCCGCCTCAAAGTCCCGGCTCGCTTACGCGGAGGATTACGCCCCACACCACGCAAACTGCCTTTCTGGCACACCTAATGACACCGGCTGTGTGATCTGTCCCATAATGCACTTGGAATCTGAACTCTGACTGAGGATGGGTCGACTGTAAAAGGCTGCACTGTGTTCTCAGATGATGAGCAGAGGAATTTCAGTGTTTATAGGGGGGGGGGGGGTGGGCCATAAGAAACAATTGCACCTGCATTAAGGGGAAGAAAGTGTGATACAAGCCAGGATTTGACCCCCATGCTGCAGTCTGGCTTTATACTGTTACATAAATTTAACATGTAACAGTTTATGCTATCCAGGCTGTGCGGAGAGAACCATTGTAGGACTGACAAAATGCTTCTTAAGGACAAAAATTACATACAGAAGACAGCTGTGAAAATCGTCACGGTAAGCGGCGTCATTCAGAGTGGATTGACATCGGACACATGCATAGGACCACCCCTCCCCCGCAATGGGGACCACAGTACCGAGGTCTAGACGTGGAACGGCATCGCATTTCAGTCGTCGCCCCGCTATCCGCCACGCCGATAATTTCATTAACAGGGTCGGAATTAGATTGAGCGCCGGATCTGACCGTGAATCCTCCTCTGAGATGCCTGGCTGCCACCAGCATCCTTCGTGCGGTGAAAATCCTCGGTACGCCCCTCCCCCGACCCCTGGCGTCGTCCCTCATCTCCGCAAACAAACAGATGACCCTTAAGGAATATGCGAGCAGCCGCACGCACGCCCAGGCCTCGGGACAGGCCCCCCCTGCTTCCTCACAGGGGTCCACTGGACCCAAATAAATAAATAAATAAATAAGCAAACAAAAAAGTGGGTTAGCTCCGCCGCACCAGTTCAATGAGCTCTCGAGGTGCTGGGGAGTTTTACATATAAATGACCCTGCTGTCTGGGAGCGCGATAAGGAGAAACTGAGGGACAGATTCTGCAGGCTTTGATTTGGACGACCCCGGGTCCTGCATCGTCGGGTCGTATCAGGTGACACTCGACCTACTGGCTCGTTAATATGCTAAATGGATTTCGCCGACAGGTCCATTCAAATGAGGAGGCTGAAGGGGTGCGGGCAGATGGCGATGAGCGTCACAGCGCCCCCTATTTGTAAGCGGAGGAGTTCTCAGTCGTAATGCTGCGATAATCTGGAGACCCCAATTAGCTGAATGATTTTAGCTGCACTATGATTAAAGGTAGTTAAATCGGAAAGAGGTCACCCTGGTTAAGAGAGTCAGAAAGGCAAACAGCTGCTGTTACTTCAGTGATACACACTCAACGGCTCGGCACTCGGTAACATTCGTCCTGTCAGATAGGAACCAGGTGGCTTTGAGGAGCCTCTCACCTGGCAGGACTGAAAAACACAAACCGCTAGATGAAACATCACGGGTCTGAAGGGGGCCCAACCCGGGGCTCTGCATCCTATTAGCGCGGAGCACCACCTCACAACCTGAGACAGTGTGTGTGCGCTTTGCGATTCGCGTTTCCAAGCTTCATTCATCACTTAACCAAGAGGCAGCCAGTGAGCCGCACTGGCTAACGGGGATCTGTCATTTGGGCCCATTTGCTTTACAGCTTTTATTTCCCAGCACTGTAAACATAGCGCTTTGTCGCCCTCATGACCACCTGTTAGCCTGCGCTAATGCTAATTCACAAACATTATACCAGTGATATTTGAGTCAGCTGACTGTCCCTGTCGGCTGCGATTCTGCCCGAGGGGGTCTGTGTGTTTGTGTGATGCCGTGTTTGTCTCGCAGTAACCTCTCACCAGAGCTTTGACCCTGGGAAACCTCACTGCGAGCTTGTTAATTACATTCATTCCTTTGCCCAGAACGCCACCATATTGGCTCTCTTTCATTTTGTTTCCTCTGGGCACCTCTCCTCCCTTCCTTCCTCCCCCTATTCTGGCTTCTGGTACCCCCCACCCCACCTGCCCACAAAAGGGGAATCCCTAGAAATCAGTTTCCAGAACTCCCCTTTGGGTTCAGTATGGTTCTGTCCAGCACAGTCTTTCCACGTCAGAACCAGTGTGATCCAGTTTTCAAAGTTACGTCAAGTTGCATTGCATCTTCATATTGACGTTGCGATTACCCACCTTCTGCACCCAGGAGGAAGTCCACGAAGCGGTAGGTGTAGGCCACCCCCACCTTGATCTGCACCTGTGGTCTCTTCAGGGTGGAGTAGATTTTCCCAGGGCTGTTCTCCTCCGACTTCCTCAGCCTCTGCAGTCCGCAGCCCATTTTTCCTGTTTTTTGGACAGAGACAGGTGAGAAGGGTGACCCTGCTCCCACCACAGGAAATCCACACAAAATGCCCCACCCTGAAGATCCCCCTTCCCCTTGGGCTTGACAGGCCTGTGCAGGAAGTAATTTTCTAAGACCTCCAGCTATGATCTAACTCATAAACTCCAAGAAAAATCCGGCACCATACATTGATCACAGGAAGTATGAAAGCCGTAGAACATTGAACTCCAACTCCCCGGGGAGCCGGAAATAATAGAGCGAATTACATAATATTTCTGGGCAAGCGAGACACAAGCATAAAAATAACATTAAGAGCGACATATCTGATAGATGCATCGGAATAAATAAAAGCATACGTCCGCTTCACGGGCGCCCTAGCCGGATTAAATTAGCGGAGAGCAGCGCGGTGCGTTAGTTATCCGGAGCTCAGACACGGCCGCCGGGTTCCCCTCGCATTAATCCGGCGTGACAGCGCTTCGGCCATCGGGTGCAGCCGATTAAAGCCGGCGGGGGCTGGCGGGGGCACTTTGCTCTGTTCAAGTCTGATTACACCGGTCCCGGCCACCGAGCGGCTGGAGGGGCGCAGATGAGATTGTGGCGCATGTCATTCTGCAAGGTGACTGCACGTAATGGAAAGATAGGCAGTCAATTATAAAGAAATCAAATTAGCAATCCTAATACATCGCAATTAGAACCGGGGGTAATTCATGACGGGAAGGCTTTAGCAAATGCGAGGACTTTTAGTCGGGGATGAAATAATGGCGAAGAGTCTCGCCGCCAAAGGACACAATCGCGATGTTTATCAAACCGTGACGAAAAAAGATTGCCGGGGTAACATTTATAACATTAACCTGTGACTGCAGCCATAAACAGGTCACCTATTTACGACTTTCGTTGAGAAATCATTAATAATTTCATGTAGCCGGCACAGATTCTTTTGGTTAGATTTCTGTAATTTGACAGTCAAAATCATTATAGTGACGAGGGTTTTTTTTAAATACCCTTTTGTACTTAATCTAAACCCAAAATAAGGGTGAATAGTTTTACGTGCCTCACACACAGCTCCTGTTTATCCTAAGTGCTTGACATCTGCCCCTATAGCAGGAGGAAAAGGACATTTTTCCTCTGAATTCCCGTCAAGAGCGATACAGCAAAGAATTCATGCTAACTGTGATTGAGAGTAATATTATATTTCTCATTTGAACACTAGACCCATTCATCCAAATCAAATGACAGTTTTAAACTTTAACCTATTTATACGTACTTAAGCAGGAAGGTTAAGCACTTCTCTCAGGGACATACATCTTGGTAGGAGGACAGGTAATGCACATTTAACTGTTAAATCAAAAACAAACTGAATGTGCTGTAACTCCATACTATACTTACAGCCAAACAGTGTAATTTCAAGAAGTAAGAATTATTTGCAAATTAAGCTGTTAGAACAGGCATATACGCATCCATCATGGTCAGGGTTAGGGTCACGGACCAATGTATCCATCTCCTCGCTGCTTAGCCAGTACACAGTCCTGGGGGGAGGGGTCTGGAACGTATCCCAGACAGCAAGCGGATACCAGCCCCATCATATGGCACAAAGGCACACACTATGGGCAGCTTAGAGATAACAATTATCCTGACTGCATGGTTTTGGACTGTAGACGAAAGAGTGAATAACATGGGGAGAGCCGGCAAACTCTGCCCAGAGCAGGGGTGGGATTCGAACCCCAACCCCTGGGGGTTTACCACACCACCGATAGTGAATATACAGTGATCCACAGCTATCCATCCATCCATCTGTTCTCCAACTGCTTCATGAAGACATTTCATTATCATTATATATACTGTATACACACACACACACACACACACACACATATATATATACATGTTGAGGAATATAGGTCTGCAGCGTGCTGTGTTCATTCTCATTCTCTACATTGTGGATTCTACCAATGCAAAGAAAGGAAAATGGGGGGGGGGGGGTGAAATCTAGCATCTAACAGGTCTGCATGTGTTGAGGAGCTGAGATGTTGAGAAGAGTATATTTAGATCAGCTCTGAGCACACGCCACACACCAAAGCTGGGTAGACAACTTGGAGGTCACGCCTGACATCCATCCTCCACACTGTGCTCGAGGAGAACAGGCAGCTTGACCGCCTCGAGCCCACTCTCCGGGGGCACTAATAGAGGGCAAGATGGTGGTGGGGGGGGGGTGGTTAAAATGGAAAGGAGGGAGCAAAAACAAGGGCAGAAACCTCATAAAGGCTCAGTCTAATTGGGGAGGGATTCCATTTCAGCAAAAGGACTAACAAATATTGGAAATGGGATCCATTATAGACTGGAGATGGGGGGGGAGGTTGGTGTTTTTTCCTCCATCCATCCATCCATCCATCATCTCCCGCTTAATCCGAGGTCGGGTCGCGGGGGCAGCAGTCTCAGCAGGGAGG
>JAODJX010000049.1:1973530-1985837 GCA_026776945.1 Isichthys henryi | reverse complement strand
GGGGGGGGCTGGAGCCTATCCCAGTAGGAATAGGGCACAAGGCAGGAACAACCCAGGCCGGGGTGCTGGTCCATCACAGGGCAGACGCTCATACAATACGGGCAGGTTAGGGACACCGATTAGCCTAAGTGCAAGTCTTTGGAAGTCAGGAGGATGAATGCTAACTCCACCCACCCATATATATAGCAAGGGGTGAAAATCGAACCCGCAACCCTGGGGGTTATGGTGCTAGTCACTGAACTGGCGTGTCAGGCTCAAGGAGATGGCAGAGTTTAGAGAGAGGCTAGAAGACAGGTGTGACAGGCGGGTGGCAGCGGGGAGGCCGCAAAAGGACATTACCAAACAGTGATGGAGCAGCCGAACAACGTAATGGCACCGTTTTCCAGGTGGGCCCGGGCAAAGCCTCGTGAGTCTACGCAAATGTATATTTTATAAAGCACAGATGAGACGTATCCATTATTCAGACCTAGCAGCCCGTGAGGGGGGGTCCCAGCTGTCGCAGTAACCAGCCCCCGCACCGTGGTCGCACGGGTTTACCAGCAGGCAAATGGGTGCCATAGCGGGCCATGTGAACACCGAGAGCCCCCCGTTAACGGCCGGGATCTGAAGGTCAGCCGCTGGCCGGTTGCCAGAAATGACAGGAAATGTACCAACATGCCAGGTTTAACCACAAGTGGGGGAGAGATTTTACTTTGACAAGTAAACACAGAGTGAAGAGTAAAATGACAACTTCCTCTCCAGTAGACAGACAGAGATACTTCATTTATCCAAAAAGAAATGCAGTAGCTTGTACACAGTACACACACACATAGGCACACAGACATATGACATTCATTCACGCACACATACATACTGCAGAAAACACAAAGGAAAAATCAATGTCAGAACACGGCTTGTGGGAGTTTCACTTACACAATAATGTTCTGAGGGCAGAAGGGAAAATGATTGGTTCAGAGATAACCAACCAGACTGCAAAGGAGGTGGGTACAAACAACTAGAGGAGGTGGGAACATGATTGGTTGGTTCTGCCTCCTCCAGGCACTTACACACCTCCTTTATTAGCTAATTGGCTCACTCTCTGAACCAATCGTTTTCCCTTCTGCCCTCAGAACAGTTTTGTGTAAGTGAAACTCCAAGCAGTGCTCTGATACTGATTTGAGAGGAAGGTCAGTTCTTTTTTCCTTTACATTTTATTCACTTCAAAGGGAATGGTGGCAAGGAACTAGCCCCGACCGTGACCTTTAACCCACCCGACCTGCTCAAAGGAAGCAGCACCTGACCGTAGAGGGTAAATCCAAACCAACTGCAACTTTCAAAGCCTATTTTTTATTTTTTTTTACTACCGCAAAACATTCAGGCTGCTGCCATACTGAACCGGAATATTAGAATACGAGCGGCTGTTAGTTAAGAACCCGAACACCACTGAAGAATGAGAGCTGCCACTCTCCACGTGCGGATTGGTGAAGGATAACTGGATGTTTAAAACACAGATCTTAATTTAGATGCAAAAATTTGGTAGAACTGCAGCCCATTAACCTGACAGGGCAAAAAACTATTTACAAGTAATCCGAGCTTCTCGAAACAGACACACACTGAATTCAGGGCTCGAATAAGAAAATAAAAAATATTCATGAGTGGTGTGCTTAAGTGCCCCCTCCCCTCACACACACGTGGAGGCACCGACACACGAATGAGAATTGCACAATACAGGTATTAAAGTTGTTTTAATTGTGCTTCATATTCAATTACAATGCCAGACTACAGACTGTCCACATTCCATTAGTATACCCCCCAGGGGGTAAGGGGGGGAAAGAAAAAAAAAAAAACAAATTTCGTCAAAATTCTAACTGAACTTTATTGCACATCTTCTTAAAAAGAAAACCCAACCTTTTTTTTTTTTATGTGAAAAGAACAAGTCACAGCAACTTAAACAGAAGACAAACGCCCTCAACCGTCACTATTTTGTGACTCCAAATGCAGATGCAGGATGAAAAATTCTATTTCAACCATTTTTCCCTCCACTTTCGGTCAAAATCTACAACATGGAACACAGAGCTGACTTGGAAGCTCCAGACACCGAGTCCAAACTCGCGCGATGAGACTCTCAAACGCGTCCAAACGGGCATTCGATACGATGACAAACCAATTACACACAATATCTGCTTCTTAATACTGCAACTGTTACTCAGAGATCAGCACTGGTACCACAGACGCGTGTGAACAGCTCGGCCAACGAGTGCACGACATCACCCCCACGAAAATGATTTCACATCAAAAAAAAAACACAGCAAACACTAACGGAACTTGAACAAACATTTAAGTGCAAACAGAGTGAACCTTCAGTGTCAAACGTGAGGTAAATGATTAATAAAAAAAAAAGTGACTAACCAGAGTCAGAAACTAAACGCAGAGAGTCTGCTTTGTTCACTTGCGAGAAACCGCTGTAGCAAGATGGCAATGGAAGATGCCCTGAATGGATACAATTACATATTTTGGATATAAGAGCTCATAATCTGCATCTGAGAAACAGCAAGCAATAAGCGTGAAGAACAAGAAACGCTTGTGTGATCAGTGCTGTAAAATACGACTCCAAAGAGCGACAAAATGATGAGGGTGAGTGATGGTCAAACCAGTGGAATAACCTTCAGTTGCTTATATATCCAAGTTCAAATGTGGCAGAGTGAACGACTTAGATGAAGAGGCACATGCATCAGGTCAGCTAACCCAGCAGGGGGAGGAACCGCTGACAGCCTTTGCTCAGATGCTGAAGAACGGGCATCAGATTTTAGCTTGAGAATCAATTCTGCAATGTGGCTTCATCACATCAGTAAGGATCTTACTTACATACATGTATATAAACACCGGAGAGCACTTGAGGAGGAGGAGTTAAGACGTAGAAATTCAATCACAAAAAAGGTGGTTTTAAAAGTCAAGAGGGGACAGAAAGAAAAAGGGGGGAATTAACACACGATAAATCTTAAGTGGAAGACGGGAAAACCAACTATGGGAAAGGCTTCCACCCTCCAAGGTCCACATGAAGAAGTTCTTAAAAATGGTTCCATCGGACTAACAGCCTGATGAGTCACTCCTGGGTCCTGCAGAAGCGATGCCAAGCGCCATTCTTGGAGTGATACTTCACTGCGTAAAGAAAAACAGTGTTGGAGAATCGCATCTTGGACTCTCACAGGTCCAACACAAGCCCACCCCCAGAGAGAAGGAACCCACCGGACACTGCAACCACGTCCCTCATCCTACACATGCCTTTAAGGAACGTCCACTGGGAAGCTATCCAGCTTCTCAACAATTCCCAAAAATCATCTTCCTGAAATCCATAATCCCCACCCAACCCAACCCCCGCACTGAAGGATGCACTGCAATAAGACCCAATGACTAACGATAACTAGGCTTGCCAGTCATTTGTTGAGTACTTTTATAACCATTTATTAAGTACATTTATTATGCAAATCATAACCACTGCAATTCCCAGGCAAGGCCTCCAGTCACATCAGGGCTGTGATGCGGCAACTCAGGACATGAAGGGCACATTAGATGTGGTTCATGAGCCCTGCAAGACATGCTGAAGCTCCACCTCCCAGTTAAATCCAATCACAGGGAGACTGAGACCCCCATACAACTGCATATAATGTGCACCATTAAAGGATTATGGAAAAGGTCTTTTTGCAGGACCTCACATTTAATCAATTCAGCCCAGGGAGCCAAATTATTACATTCAGCTTGTTTATAAAGGCCCCCATTAGGAAGAGGGGGGAGGGGAAAAAAAAAAAAAAAAAAAAAAAACTCCCTTCAAAATTAAGAGGGACGTTATGTTCATTTTGAAATACTCGCCTCAGAAGTCAAAGGGCTCCGCTACAGGAGTGTCAGCAGCGTCTGGACTCCACAATCCACACAGTTCTGGAAAAGGGCGCATCACACATTAGGAGGGCGCTGGGCAAAGCTCAGCCTCACCGGGCGCCGCTACAGCCACACGCCGATCGAGCAAATTGTGTGACCACGGACTGGAGCCAAAACGACGTCACGAAACTGCAGATTAATACGGGAAAAGGTCAAGAGACTCACTGCACGACATGCATCATCCAAGCTGAAGGATTATTCTTTTTGACCAAAATAACGTCACATTTTATGAAGTGTACAGATCACACATCCACCCTGTGCACCATAGAGGCCATAAGATCTTATACATGCTGCATATGGGCACAGAGGAATGATTTCATTCGCAAAGCTGTATCTACCGATTTAATCGACGGCTAAATGAAAGAGCACTGACTGACTCCGAGTTCTGCCATAAGAATCACTCGATGGTTACATGCCCTTCAAAAAAAAAAAAAAAAAAAAAAAAAAACACAAAAAAGCGAAAGTCTAGCTACACAAAAACCGTTTTCCAAATAACACTGGAGAAGGAACTAGTGAGAAAGAATTTGTTGCCAGAACCGCAAAATTTAGATAATTAACATCTAACTAACGGAAAGTATATCAACATTGCTCTCTAGTGGTCAACAAAGAAATTGCACCAAACCAGTCTGCAGAAATGAACAGACTTTATATAATCGTACCTCAACAGCTTTTAAATACTAAAATCAACAGGAGGAACCAGACACTCAAACTTCTAAATTCACAGAAAGAAAAATTCCATACCAGTCAAAATAATTCCAGTGATGCAAGATCACACCTAAGATGATCAGATGGTCCTACACTTACGAACTTAGACATACGAACGAAGAGGACTGCAAGTCCAAATTGTGTTCATTGGGCTCCCGTTTCCTGTTCGCAACATCGATTTCTTTCTGCCCGCCAATTCCGCCTAGTACGACTTCTGGCCGCTACTCCTACCGCGCAGCAGCGTAGCATGCAAACTCCCAGCATCCTAGTTCTTTGTACTTGTGTATACCCATAAAATGATGTTGAATAACAACTTGCGAACATTTGAAGTCACGGACGGCCGTTCGGAACATCTCATTCGTAAGTAGAGGAGTGTCTGTACATTTGAATAGATAAGAGCTGTCATACACCCTGTATAACAATTCCAAACCTATGTGGATTGTAATTCTGCCATAATTACTCAGAGTTGCTCATTTCAGTCAAGAGTCTGTCACACACAGGGTGTGTGGTTAATTGGCCCTTGTGGAAATCACTCACCTGATTGACGAGCCGTGTCATCTGTTCTCCAGACCAGTGTGGAGAGGCGTACTGGGAGAAGGGCACAAAGTGAGATCTCTGCCTCTGCAATCTGGACCCCCCCACCTCACACACCTCTGCAGAAAGCCTTGCCAACACCATTTGTCCATCCAAAATCAGATACGAGTAGGTGTTAAGTTACATTAAAATCTTGACTGTCTTCTTTAAACCAAAAATTTTAAAACCTAAGCCGTTGCATAATAATCTTGAGATCTCATCTATTACAAGACTAAATATTGAGTGATCAATGTTGTATTTTTTAAGAGAGAAATACAAACAAATTTTGTCCATCCTGCCATTTTCTCCTGGAGCTGGCAGGGAGCAAAAATGTAGACCGTCTGGACCCCCCCCACCAAGGACTGAGCTGAGAAACACTAGTTTAAAAAAGACCGCTCTTTGCAGAGACAGACAAACACACATATCCTGGAACATCTACCCACAGGTTTATCAGCACCCTGGAGGGGGTTTACTGAAACGAGAGCAAAGCAAGTAGATGCATTGGAGCAGAGCAGGAGGAACGTTTACCTGGTATGCATATGCGGTTTGAGAGTAGCTCAAGGGCATCTGAGGGATCATCACTCCCGGGAGACTTGAATATGTATACGGCTGGGTTTTGGAAATGGGGGGGGGGAACTTTACTTTGGGTAAAAACTCACATTCTGCCAAGAATGAATTTTTAGAGCAATCTCAACCATACTCTCTCCTTAAATGCTAACGTTTACATATCACATAACGTGCTGCTGCAGCTAGAAGCCCAGAGGGGGGCTGGGCGACCGCGTCCGTTGCCACTCAGGCCTGGATAAAACCCCCTTTCCATTACCCCCACTCATCCTCATATGGCTCATTCTTTATGACTCATTTTCTGAACCCCTTACAAAAACTGAGCAACAAGATTAAGAAGCAAACACCATTATGCAGAAACCTTGTGTAGACACCACATTAAAATCACTTTAACACAAGTCTGGTGCTCTGGAGTGGGGAAGGCGGGGGGATACCTGGACGTACGGACCACCTCCATTTAGCACAGTTGGGGGCTGTGGCGGATTGCTGCCTACAGGCATACAGCAGCTGCAGTATACATAAGAGGATGGGGTCATCCATGGGGAGGGTCCTACCAGGTGGGACTGCATTGAGCCTGAAATTGACAGATATCGAGTCACTTCCCAATACTGTTTATTCAATGCATGGTTTTGGCGACTCTGGAGCCAGAAATTACAGGGCGTAAGGCAACATATCAAGCCCTGTCTGGCTCGGAAAAAACTGCCAGGGAATGTGGAGGCCCAGAATATTTCAAGAAGTTTTGGGCAGTTAAGAAGTCTTGCAGAACATAGAAGTGAAGGTTTGTCTAGAAGAAATGTGATATTAGTCCAACTTACCTTGGTGGTACTGGGATGGTCTAGTAGAGACCAGCACGGTTGGTTTGTTCGTACAGCAGGTGCTACTGGGGTTGATTGACCCCAGAATGAGGACTGACAATCAAGAGGACAAACACAGGCGCGACTCACGCGAGCTTCGTTCCTTCATGATTGCCGGGCCCAACTTGAGTTTCCTCCCTTTAAAATTGATCTGTTGCTGGTAACGGGACACGATTAAAATGCACAGGTTATAATCATGCAGACACGTGCGTGTTGCCCTCCCACATTCTCCTCCACCGGTCTTACTTCAACAATGGTCTGGATGTCCACATCTTCACTGAAGGACACAAAGCCGTACCTTAAGAGGGGAAACGAACGTGTTGAATGGAAGTTCACTGGAAAGCAAACACAAGCGCTCTGGTCCGCTAATCGAGCGATTTCTACATCCTCACCAGTTTCCTCAAAACAACATACATCCTCCAGGTACAAGTAACATTAATGCGATCTCTTAGCCAAGCGCTCACCCCTTGCATATGCCACCACGGTAGGTGATGATCTTCACCTCCTTGACGGTGCCGTATCTTGCGAAGAATTCTTTGATCTCATTTTCATCCACCTGCAGACCCAGAGAGCTTAACGTGTTGCTTAGGCCGCAAGGCCGGACCCGCCGCGCCCGAACGCCGGCGCACACCCACCTTCATGTCGATCCCACCGACGAAGAGCGTGTTTGGCGTCAGTTTACCTTCGGGTAAAATGTATCCGTTTGACAGTTTCAACGAAGGCAACGTCTGAGCCCCATTTCTAGCTTTATGGATTTCCTTAAAATGAAAACAATTAAGAAATACAGTTTTAATTACGGATTTCCTTAAAATGCATTAAGAAATACAGTTAAGAAGAAAAACAAAAAAGACAAATCACCCGGGTCAAGGCTGCCGGCCATATCGGCACAAACTGCGAGGGCAGAAAGGCGCCCTAGCTTTGCACCAGGCACTCAAACTGTTACCCACCTAACTATACATTTGCTCACTTACCTACCCTCGTATACAATTATTTACTGAACTAGACTGACCATCTATGCAAGGAAAACGACGCTAATCCATCGCCGTTTGTTTAACTCAGACAGAGTCACCATTTTCCTTTCGTTGTTTTACAATGATGAATATATATACATACACACATACACACACACACACCACCTCCATTCGGGGTGACAATGAAAGCCTGAAGCTTGCTAATGTCCCTCCATCGGCCATGTGCACGGATCCGCCGGTCGCAGAGCAACATCTAGGCCGCAACATGGAACCAGCAACCTTAAACCGCACTGAAGTGCCACTACTTTGGGTTTGACTCTACAGGTGCATAAACCCGCAGTGAAGCAGCCGCGCCATGGTGTCCTCCATCACCCCCCTTCCCGCTTAATGAAGTCTCCCTTTTTTTTTATTGTAAAAACTCATCTACAGTTGATCCGCAAACACTCACCATTTTTATTCTAAAACCGTTAAAACAGAATAAATTAATCACTCTCAGCCACGCATAAAACTATATTTTCTCGCCCTAAGGGAGGCCGCCGTCCCGAACCCGACCGAAGAGCAAGAGCCCGGTACCGCCCTGCAGGTTTTCATCCTAATTAGGAAAAACCCAAAAATTAGCTCGGGGTAGGTGGCTTTTCCGTCAGCTGCATGGCTTAATTAGTGATCCCCTATGCGTAATTGATTTTACCTGTACTGAAGTCTATTATAAATTTTTTATATCTAAAAAATGATAAAATTGCATGACATGACTCTTGTTATTTTAGTGATAGAGAATGAATGTAGAGACTGGTCATCCCTGTCAGGGTAGGGGGCGGTAAATGGAATCGTCGCCATGAAATAAATCACTCTCGGTTAATTTAAAAAGTGTTAAACCTTAAAAAGTTAATGTGGCTAATTACTTTTGTTAGTGTATTTTAGGACCATATGTCATAAGGAATTGTTACGCAGGGTTGCTAACGTTGGCCAATTGGTTGGCGTGAGATTTTCAATTCCAGACAAGTCTACTACAGATCCAGGTCAGGATTTTGTTTCAACCAACCAGCTGAGCACTCTGTGACTGTGACTCTTTATGCTCAACCGGTTGGTTGAACAAAATCCTGACCTGGATTTATATTTTCTGGACCTGAAACCTCCACCTCTGCATTTACATGTATGTACGAGTTTATAACTTTATAAATAGACTGTAGGTCGGGTTTGCAAATTACCCCAACGCTTTTGGCGTGTCTAATCTTAGGTTTATAATTGAATAATTTAGATTTGCCGTGAGATTTCTTGCCTGTGTCACGCCAAAATCATCAGACTTGACAATCCTGCAAAATTTAAACGGAAAGAGAATGAAAAACATTGATAAACAGTCAGTTAGGGACGCTTCTTGATAGCACAGACCAGTCTATCATATCACAGAAACGAATGCAATTACAACCAATAGGATGGTTTTCTTTTAAAAAGGGACAACCTACCCTCATAAAAGGCATTGGAAGTTTGGTTGAGCAGTAGCGCGCCCCCTATGCTGCTGTGCTGGTAATATAACGGAAGAGGTCAAATCGGACACGCGACAGGCTGCTGCTGTGTGATTAATCGCTAACCGAAGTCTTCTGCCAACTAAATTTGGAAATACTGTGCACTTATCTCCCTACCCGAATCACTGACTTAAAGTGCAAGATGCAGCATGCAAGTGTTTACAGTCAAAGACACCTGCAACTAGGCTTTTCACTTAAAATCTGAATAAATAAGAGACAATTGGCGCCCGGTATTGGTTAGCAATGGAGCATCGCAGTTTATTTTACTATGGTAAGGGCGACACCTCTAACGGCAAAGTAAAACCTGTTTCCTGGAAGGAACAGCGAGGCAGTCAGAGAAAAAATACAGTAACTATGGGCGTTTTTTACTGTTACATCCTACAACAAAAAGTCTGATTTATTTAAATTACATTTCCATCCGCAGTCTGTCCCGGTATTCTGCGTATGCTGAATTTAAGGGCAATTCCAAAGGATTTTTCAGCAAAAATGGAGATTTGAAGTAGGAAAATACTGAACTGAATTACATCGCGATAGATGTCAGTATCGACTAATATGGGAGAAATTATCGTGATAAAACCCATGCATCCATGTTCTACACCAGGGGGATGGCGAAATGATGAATAGCCAGGCTGTATGTTTGGAAAGGCTGAGAAACCCTGCTGTAACCTGTTAAAAATATTGTCTGTAAACTTTATGCAAAATAATAATATTGTAAATCTGAATGATCAAACATTTCTTCTTCTTCTAAAGATAAATTAATGCCAAATCTAGGCCATGATACCTTTTCGGTGGCAAATACCGTCTAACTATAGGCCAACAAAAATCTTGATTGTTGCTGCTATGTATTAAACACTTTAAAGGTAATGTGTTGGAAATACTGTTTTATATCTGCTCTCGTTCATCCACTGAGCTATCGATCCATCTTCCAAGAATGTTATTCTGCTCAGGGTCTTTAGGGGGCCTGGAGTCTATCCCAGGAAATGTAAAGTGCATGGCACAAGGCTGGGGTAAGGCCTGCAGAGGATATAAGTGTATTGACTCCATCCATCTAGTAGTTTTAGTGCTATTAGCAGCAGCTAAAACCTTCTGTTGTGTTTCAGGAACACCAACACCGACATCACAGTCATCTGCCAGCAGTACTTTGCATGGCAGCAGTTCTGTGCAAGAATGATCAACATGCATCACTGTAAACATTTTTAAAACATTCAATTCTCAATTCTTTACTAAAAACCCTTGGGTACAATCTGATTCCACTAAAGATGACATTAATCAGGGGTTTCAGTAGTAACATTTATGCTATTAATTCTATTTATTCCTGCATGCCTGATAATTACCTAGTAGTACTTATGGAATAAATCACTCTCGGTTAATTTAAAAAGTGTTAAACAGAGAGGAAAAAGGAGTGTAATACCCTATTTTACTCATCAGATATACAGTGCTCACAGAAAGTCTTTAGACACTTGCTTAATTCTGTAAATGTAGATTTATTGGTTTCACAACTAAAACCCATCGACAAGCTATGTTTAACATATCAGCCTAAATCTTTCGCACAGACATAATTTTTTGACCGACTCATTCAGTTTTGCTCCAGTCATTTTGCTGTTAATTACAATCGTAGTCCCTGGGTCCCAAAGGAACACTAAACACTAATGTTAGGTGATTTATATTATTGCAAAAGTGTTGCTAATTAAAAAGCACCCAATGAGATTGCTCGCCAATTAACTGTTTAACTTAGAACAGCCTCTTTTGGAACTATAGTTTGGGTAGGGCTGTCACTATCGATTATATTAATAATCAAGTAATGTACTGATTAATCATGATTCATAGCAGACTATCGTGGTGTGTGATGTTATTATCAATATGGCATTTCATGTACATGCAGTCGTGACATTGCAAGGACCGCGATAGTCTGCTAGGTTCATACCATCAATAAATTGTGCTGAAACATTCACAGGAAGCCAAATTTAGCAAAGCTTTACAGTGTTAATGATGGTGCCTTTTCAGCATCATCTAGTATCGATTTCAAAATCAGTCTAAAGTTTACTGTTGCTTCTTTTGCATGAGTAGCGCATGCCTGAGACAACCATGTCATTTTCATCCTATTGGAATGATACATAGACTGTGTGGCATGTTTCTGAGAAATTAAGCAAAAAATGAATGAAAATGCCAACAGAAACTGGTGATAATGAACAAAAGCAAGTTTGTGTTAAGTGGGATTAGTTGCTACTGTTTTGTGTCTCAGCAACACCAGGCTATTTGACAGACTCTATTGACAGATATACTATATTGCCAAAAGTATTGGGACACCTAATTTAATACACACATGAACTTTAATGACATCCCATTCTTAATACATAGGCTTTAATATGGAGTTGGCCCACCCTTTGCAGATATAACAGCTTCAGCTCTTCTGGGAAGGCTGTCCACAAGGTTTAGGAGTGTGTTTATGGGAAATTTTGACCATTATTCCAGGAGAGCATTTGTGAGGTCAGACACTGATGGACAAGAAGGCCTGGCTCACAGTCTGCGCTCTAATTCATCCCAAACGTGTTCTATCAGGTCGAGTTAAGTTCCTCCACACCAGACTCGCTCATCCATGCCCTTATGGACCTTGCCTTATGCACTGGTGCGCACTCATGTTGGAACAGGAAGCGGCCATCCCCAGCTCTTCCCAATTGTCCAGTTTTACACACCTGAATTCAATGATTTGGAGGGGTGTCTCAATACTTTTGGCAATATGGTGTAAGTTAAAGGTAGATAAGTTCTACATTTGGCTATATTGTAAACTTTCAACTCCTAAATATTGCAATGTGATCTTTTTCTAGTATTGTTCAGCCCTATTCAAAACACACAATATATATGCGAACAAAAAATAATTAATGTTATTTGATTATTGTATACCGTATTATGTAAAATGATGTGGAAAAGCGACAGGGTTGCCTTTGTTTTAGCAGCGATTATTTTGACATACAGGAATCATAATTATTAATAATCATAATAATCATAATTATTAATTATAGACCAGTCTCTAATGTACCATTTTTGTCCAAAGTTCTGGAGAAGATTGTGGCTGCTCAACTTCAGTCACACTTGAAGCTGCACAACATACTGGACAGATTTCAGTCAGGCTTCCGTCCGGGACACAGCACTGAAACTGCCTTAATTAAAGTCGTAAATGACATAACAATGGCGACTGATGCTGATAATG
>JAODJX010000049.1:1936338-1951744 GCA_026776945.1 Isichthys henryi | reverse complement strand
TCCCCCGCTCTGCGGGGCGGGGCGGGGCCGTCTCTGTCCCCCGCTCTGCGGGGCGGGGCGGGGCCGTCTCTGTCCCCATTTCTGATTTCGAGCTGCAGCTGTAGACCTGAAGATATTCTGTGTGTCTTTTGTTACCAGGTTGCGGTTTTGGAATACAGTAATACATGTAAAATTTCTGATTTTATATTGGAGCCTGTCCTGTTTCCAGATATAGGACATGACACAGGCTTCATCCACTGAGGGAGTGTAAGGTTAATTATCTGACAAGGGACTAATCAATATAAGCAAGTAACCTTAACTACAGTGCCCCCTGGTGGTTCATTTGGGTTCATTGGCCATTTGAAGAACTGAACCTCGAGTTTTAAAAAGCAGGTGGGAAAAAAAGATTTATCCTGATCTTTTTGCTAGATGTTGAAACAGAAGTCAGTGGGGAGGATCATAATTTGATATTTAAGTGTTCAAAACTGTGTCAAATGATGCTTGTGACAGTGTGTAATGTTGCAGTACTGTCATCAGGCAAGCTGGCTTTGTTGTGTAACTGGGGCGTGTGGGAGGTCGTGGAACTAAGGCTTGGTGGGGCGTCTCCTCCGAGCGTGTCCTCCTGTGTCGTCACGCGTCCTCCCGCACCCTCCCGCGTCCCACTCCAGCTTGAGCTGCCAGCTGCACTCTAATTAGCCCTATAAACAAAGATGGTGACCTATTGTCCCCTGCTGGTAGGGAAACCTTTCATCTCCCACACCTCAAAGTTTATGTTCACTTACATTCCTTATTGCATCACTGTTCATTTCCTCTGCCCCTCATACCCCCCCCCCCCCAAACCAATCAGCTGAACTGTCCCCCACCGCTGAAAGCTGAACTTTCATTTTCACTTTTTGCATTTCTGTTAAAACTTTGCTCACATAAAAGTTTTTTGCCGTTAAAGGCGAATGGAATTGAACACAAACGTTTTTTCTCGATAATGGACTATTGACTATTATGGTTTAATTAATGCTTGTATTTTAAGTAAAAGTTTATGCTAGGAATAATAATTATTAATGGCACATTATAGTCATAATTGAAATGTAACATCAAAGTGCAAAATGTGGGTAAGTTGTCCAGATGCTTTGATGTGCTGCTTCTGAAAGTCTAGCATGTTATAAAACAGGCAGCACATTTATATATTTGTATCAGCTTGGCCTGATTCAAACGTAATAAAGACGTTTGATTTGCGTTCAAAATTTTGACCGCGACCCAGGGGTCCATCCAGCCTTCACTTCCGCTCACTTTCTGCGTCCTTTTGCACTTGACAGGACGGTTCGAGGCAGCGCAGGGAAAGGAAGAAGACTGTCTCCTTCAGCAGCATGCCCACAGAGAAGAAGATCAGCAGCGCCAGCGATTGCATCAACGCCATGGTGGAGGGCTCTGAGCTGAAGAAGGTGCGCTCCAACTCCCGAGTCTACCACCGGTACTTCCTCCTGGAGGCTGACATGCAGTCCCTCAGGTGGGAACCCTCTAAAAAGGAGTCAGAAAAAGCCAAGATTGACGTCAAGTCCATCAAGGAGGTGCGAACAGGAAAGAACACGGACATCTTCCGTGCCAATGGCGTTTACGATCAAATATCTGAGGACTGTGCATTCTCTATTATATACGGGGAGAACTTTGAGTCCCTGGACTTGGTGGCAAACAGTGCAGATGTGGCAATTATCTGGGTTACGGGTCTTAGGTATATGATTTCCTACGGGAAGCACACGCTAGATATGATTGAGAGCAGCCAGGACAACCTCCGCTCCTCCTGGCTGTCTGAGATCTTCTCTGCTGCCGACATCAGTAACAACAAGGAGATAAGTCTCAGTTCGGCCACTGACTTGATCAAACGCATAAATCCCGGTGTTAAGAACATCAAAGTCGAGCTAAAGTTCAAGGAGTTCCACAAAGCCAAAGACAAAATCGGGAGTGATGTCACTAAGGAGGAGTTCATCGAGGTCTTTCATGACCTCTGCACCCGACCTGAGATTTACTTTCTGTTAGTCCAGTTCTCCAGCAACAAAGAGTTTCTGGACACCAAGGATTTGATGAGGTTCCTGGAGGCAGAGCAAGGCATGGTGCAGGTCAGTGAAGAAACCAGCCTAGAGGTGATACTGAAGTATGAGCCTTCGAAGGAAGGTCGTGTGAATGGTTGGTTGTCCCTAGACGGCTTCACCAATTACCTCACGTCACCCGAGTGCCACATATTTGATCCTGAGCACAAGAAGGTATGTCAGGACATGACCCAGCCCCTCTCTCACTATTACATCAACTCTTCCCACAATACATACCTAATTGAGGACCAGTTTCGTGGCCCCTCTGACATCACAGGGTACATCCGTGCTCTCAAGATGGGCTGCAGGAGCGTGGAGCTGGATGTCTGGGATGGGCCGGATAACGAGCCAGTTATTTACACGGGCCACACAATGACATCGCAAATAGTCTTCCGGAGTGTCATTGACGTCATCAACCGTTATGCTTTCGTCGCCTCCGATTTCCCTTTGATTCTTTGTTTAGAGAACCACTGTTCAATAAAGCAACAAAAGGTGATGGTCCAGCACCTAAAAAAAATCCTGGGAGATAAAATCCACACTGATCCTCCGAAGACAGAGGAGAACTACTTGCCATCTCCTTCTGACCTGAAAGGAAAGATTTTGCTGAAGGGTAAGAAATTGCCAGCGAACTGCACCGGCACTGAAGGGGATGTGACTGATGAGGATGAAGGGGCTGAAATGTCACAGAGGATGAACAGCGACGGGGAAGAGCAGCAAAGTGTTTCTCCACCCAAAAGGTTCCAGCTCTTAAAAGAGCTTTCTGACTTGGTGACATTGTGCAAATCTGTTGCGTTTAAGGACTTCCAGGCTGCATTTCAGAGCCAAAAGTACTGGGAGTTTTGTTCTTTCAATGAGGCCTTCGCCAGCCGCTGCACAAGCGACCACCCTGGTGACTTTGTCAACTATAACAAGAAGTTTTTAGCGCGAGTTTACCCAAGCCCCATGAGAATCGACTCGAGCAACATGAACCCCCAGGACTTCTGGAAGTGTGGCTGCCAGGTTGTAGCCATGAACTTCCAGACTCCGGGCCTCATGATGGACCTGAACATCGGCTGGTTTCGGCAGAATGGCAACTGTGGTTACGTCTTGCGTCCTGCCATAATGAGAGAGGAAGTTTCCTATTTCAGAGCGAACTCGAAGGACTCTGTCCCCGGTGTGTCGCCTCAGCTTTTCCACATCAAGATCATCAGCGGGCAGAACTTCCCCAAACCTAAGGGCTCTGGTGCCAAGGGGGATGTTGTTGATCCCTATGTCTACGTGGAAATACACGGTATTCCAGCTGACTGTGCTGAGCAGAAGACGAAAACGGTCAACCAGAACGGCGACAACCCTATCTTCGACGAGAGCTTCGAGTTTGAGATCAATCTTCCGGAACTGGCGATGGTGCGGTTTGTTGTGTTGGACGACGACTTCATTGGGGACGAGTTCATTGGGCAGTACACCATCCCATTTGAGTGCATCCAGCCTGGCTTTCGCCATGTCCCCTTATATTCACTCACGGGTGACTTGCTGCCCCACGCCTGGCTGTTTGTCCATGTGGCCATCACCAACCGCCGGGGTGGGGGCAAGCCGCATAAGCGGGGGCTGTCTGTGCGGAAAGCCAAACGGAGTCGGGAGTATGCCACGATGAGGATATTGGTTATCAAAGCCGTGGATGAGGTCTTCAAGACTGCCATGCAGCCGCTGAAAGAGGCTACGGACCTCCGTGAGAACATGCAGGTAAGGATGGGCCCGTGTACACATGCATGTGCTTACATGAAGTGATCGTAACACTTTTTTTCACTGTTTTTCAAAAACAACTGATGTTAAAATGGTGAGGTGAGGAGCATGCACTGATTACAGCGCATTACCGCACCCACCACACAACAAACCACCTCAGGGATGAGAATCTGAGTGCAGCCATGTGGCGGGTGATACCTCAGCCCCACACAAGTCCGAATGGACCGGAGAGCCAAACCTGCCACCATTCGCAAGTTATCTCTTGTAAATTGGAGGACCTCCTTATAGGGCTGGATGTAGATTCACATCATACCAAAGATGAACCAGTTGCAGGTTGAGGGCCTTGCTCAAGGGCCCAACGGAGTAGAATCGCTCCGGGCATTCACGGGATTTGAACCAGTAACCTTCCAGTTGCTGGCACAGATCCCTAACCTCAGAGCCACCACTCCATCCCAATAAGTAAAGAGAACTAAAAGTTTTAAAGTCAGTGTGAGGTGGAATGCTGTTTTTTATTCGTGTCTATTGTTTCATTCAGAAATGGAATATTCTACATCTTATCACCCTGTGTGTGATTTTTCCTTCTGGAACATTCGGTCTTAAGCCTCGTTCGTTTCAGCTTGAAGACAAGAAAACGCTTTGAGAAACTTATTAAAATAATACATCAAGTGAGCATTGAAAACATTTGCGTTGTTTTTTAATAAAGCTAACCGCGAGTGAAAAGAATATATACAAAATGAAATATATGTCTGCTTCAGGGGGAAAAGCGGGTAAATTCTTACTAAGCAGTAAGACTGAATCAGTGAAGAATTTTCTTGTTGCTATGTGGAATTTGGGAAGAATGTTCAGATCTGGATGATCACATCTCCGAGGGTGCTGATCCTGTGCTAACTGCTAATCGTCTCCGGAGAGGGTGGACTCCAGGTAGCAGCAACAGCCCAGTATGGTGGCATATTGGTTTGAGCTGGGTGACTGGTTGATTCGCTGCTGAAGGAGAAGACGTTGAGACTGGCAGATCTGTCCAGGGAGAGATCGGTGGAAAAGCCGGGTTTAACTGTACAAATAAGACCGATTTCTGTTTTTGTGCTTAAACTCGAGGGCATAATAAGTCAAGGTTACCCAGAAGAATGGAACGTACTCCACTCCCCTGGGTCAAAGATGGGGAATTGTTTTATATATTGACCAGTACACTAAGATTTCAAGAAAAATCTGCACACACATAGGGATACAAGTGAAAATTATTATTCTGTAACTGAGTTAGAGGTGCTGCGGTATGTATTTACTGAAGTAATTTTAATGAGAAGATGAGTCTGATGCCAGTTTGCATTATCTGCTTTTTCCCACGATTCATTAAAGATGGTCATGTGAAAGCATTGAGGCGCATCCTGTTAAACTGCCGTGACAGTGGAGAAATGAAAGCTGACACTCTGTGTGTCGCAGCTGGGCCACCGTAGTTCTCGGCTTCAGCGTCACATGTCATCCCCATGCAGCATGCTGGTTAGGGCACGTCGGTCGCTGATGAGTGAGGCGCAGGTGTCTGCCGTGACGAGCGGCGTGTCTTGCTTGTCCTCACCAGCATGAGGGTGGCACAGAAATGTCTTGGTGTCTCTTTTTAAATAGGGAGGTAAAACATTAAGTGTCTTGGTTTAGCTACCATCTGAGTGCAATGAAAAGTGCAGAAGAATTCAAGGCTGTCCCAGTTTTAGCTGTATTAATGTGTGCAGAAAGTTTATAATGTACGTGTCCCCGTCAGTCAATGCTTCATACAGGCATCCGTCACTTCAGACTCTCAGGTTTTAATGCCGTGGTCTGCGCAGTGATTTTGTCTTTGGGCCCTTGAAGTCCCAGTTGGGGACGGTCTGCATGGGACACAGTGGGAGCACAGTGTAGAGTTTCTTAGCCTGAGTTTAGCCCCATGAGAATCAACTTGAGCAACATGAATCCCCAGGACTTCTGCAAGTGTGGTTGCCAGGTTGTAGCCATGAACTTCCAGACTCCGGGCCTCAGGATGGACCTGAACCTCGGCTGGTTGCTGCAGAATGGTAACTGTGTGTCGTGTCCTGCGTTCTGCCGTAATGAGGGAGGAAGTCAATCCCGGGACTGACCTGGACCCCCGCTCTCTCAACAATGAACGTCAGTCTGGATCAAAACGTCGGCTAAATAAGTGACTGTAAATCCAAGCTGACATTTTCTTTGCAATCTGGTTTGTTCATACATTCCCCCCACTTGCCTAGCACAAATACAAATGACACGAGACCATACATAAGTCTTTGAAACATAAATACAAAAGTGATGTGAGTTGTAATGTATTATTGCTACTGTTGCCTTTACACAGACTGGCTGGGCTGGATTCCATCTCTCATTTCAGGTCCTGTTTAAACTGCATTCTATTTTTACCTTGCTGTTAGTGCTCTGCTGCCTTCCCTGATAGCGTTCGTGCTGACACATCGTTAACGCCCGTCCTTGCCCCTCTCTTTGCGAACATGTCAACCCTCTGCTGTTTTTCAGTACAAAGAGTTTTTATGCTCGTAAACCTTTTGGCACGAAGGAAGGCCTTTTGCTCCGGCCCGCCGGTTAAGCAACACCGGGCCTTGTGTTCATTTAGTCTTGTTTTGGTTCGGGTCAAACTCCAGGACTTGGGAACTCCATAAACGGAGTGCTGTGCCTCTGCAAACATAGTCGATTTATTTCTCTGCAGAAGACATTATCCATAACCACAGGATCGCAGTGAGTCTGGAGCACAGGGCAGGGGATGGTAAACCATCACAGGGCAGACACACTCACCATGGGGAAATTTAGTGGCACCAGTTGGCCCAACTGCCTCCATGTTGGCGTATCCAGATGAAGCAACAGCAACTCATGGCACAGAGCAACAAACCGGACACAAACACCTCAATCCGTGAAGGTGTTAAGCTGCAGGGTCGCCCTCTGAGCCACCGTACCACTGCTCTCCATGTGGACTGTTTCTGTCGTACAACCTAGGTGATGTACGACAGCTTGTACATACTACCGAAGTTGTACCTGGGGAAAAATGTAACTATGTCAGAATTTTGGCCGACTACCCTCCTGGAGGTGCCACGCTAACCACAGGATGGTTGCCCTAGGAGAGAATCGTGCTGTACAGTCCTGTCCCATATAGCAGAGTGACCATCCCAGCCTCTCACGTATCTCCCAATCTCATACACTGACCTTATTCGGCGCAGTCATCCTATTCTGACGTGTACATTTTGGCATACGACCCGTCTGTCGGAACGGAACCCAGTTATAAATCGGGGATAGTCTGTATTTGAAAATCTACACCGGATTAGTACCAGACACGAACTGGGCATAAATCCAGCGTTCCCACTCCAGATCTTACAGAAAACCAGCTGAGAACGGCAAGGGTAAAACCCATAGCCGTGATCGATGGCGCCCTATCGGATCAGCTTATTAGGCAGGCTGGGGAATGACCTTCCACCGCCTCCCCCAAGGGAATGAGGGATGAGGGATGGGGATTGGGGGGGGGGGGCATGACAAATCACTGGATGCAGCTATACTTTCCAAAAATGCAGTTTAAATACCTGTAATAAAAAAAAAACACAGTAAGGCTATGGAACAGCGTAATGTCTATTAGCCATGCTAGTGACGCAGGCAAAATATTGTTAGAAATCATCATGTCTTTCAGTTTAAGCCGAAAAGTTGAATACTGATTTAGAAACTTTATTTTTTTGTATGGAAAAAAATGTCACTAAGAAAGTGGAGAATGCATGATCCAGAAAAAAGCCGGTCTGAATGAAAATGATCATGGGATGTGTGGCCCAGGACTGAAGGTTCCTGTGTCGCTGTCAGGTATGTGCATGAACCGGCACGTGCCACATGATGGCGTCCTGCTGTGGGCTGAGACGCTTCAGTGATAATCGCGTGTCAGATGCCTTCAGTGCCTCCCACCTGCCGGAACCCGCTGCCCAGTTACAGAAATGCATCCCGCTCCTGATTCGCAGGAGAGAACAGCGATGATGCAAGGACTCGCATCTCAAGAAGGAATCCAACGGAGGCTTGTTAAGGGCTGGGGGGGGGGGAGGTGTCCAGATGCAGGAGGGGGAGAACAACTTGCTGTTTTTACACGGTGGAAGAAAAAACACTGCAAGTAGCATGTAAACACAAGAGCTTCTCACCCAGCACAATGAGGACCGTAAATTGAATTGTGTCCTTTCAATTCCTCACAAATCGAGTGGACGGGGGCTTCCCCCCCCCCCCCCAGTTAGTCAATTTCAGCTTGGGAATTGAGGGACTGAATCAATGCTTCCTGTAAAAGGACACAAACACAATCACCCGCAGGCATGGCTGGACAGAGCGAGAGCCGTGCATCTGTCTGTCTGTGCGTGCGTGCGTGGCTGTTGAGGTTGGTGAGATGGTTTTAACTATTTATTTTTTAGGTATTGGTTTAATGGTTATCAGTTGTACATTTCAGTCTGAATAATTTCAGTACTCTGTACTTTCACATTCGTTCTTTCTCCCTCCTGCACACACTGTGGAGTCCAAGATGAAAAATGACACTGCAGTTTGACCGATGGCTTGGCCCCTCCCCATCTCTCCCTTTGCTCCGCCCCCCAGAGCACCATCGTGCCCTTTAAGGAGCTTTGCGGCCAGCCGGCAGTGGCCAACCTCATGCAGTGCATCCTGGCCCTGTCGGCCCACCTAACCGGGGCGGATGGCAGCCCTCTGCTGGTCTTCAACCTCAGTGACCAGTACCCCACGCTGGAGCCCCAGGGCATGCTCCCCGATGTGCTGAAGAAGGTGGTCACCACCTACGAATCGGTAAGCAAGCCGGGGGGGGGGGGTTCTGGAGTGCAAAGCGCCCATAAGTGCCAGACTGGTCAGGGGACATGGAAGGATGGTAGATGGTACCATAAACCAGATCTTTATGACTGGACCGTGAGAGTACTCTGAGGTTCTGGGTAACAGTGTATGCAATCTTGGCTTTACTAATCATATGGGGGTGTTTTTAGTCCTCAGCAAGCACGTAGCACACATGGAGTCCTACAAAAATGCATCCCTCTGTTGCGTAAACAGAGAAGTTCGATGATCCTGACGTGACATCCGAGCCGCTTGATGCAGTGAGATTTGTTTCAAAAGTGAGATGCAGTGTGAGGTAATGAGGTCCTACAGCATTGCGGGATTTCACTAAAAATAAGAGATTTAATGAATGAGTTAAAGATTTCAGATCTGCTGAGTAAAAAAATCTGCCTGTTTTTCCAGTTGTTTGTGGTTTTGCTTATTTGTGGTTTTTAATACAATAACAAATTATAATCACTTTGAAAAACAGAGTAAGCTGATCGAGTCTCATCCCAGGTGTCGCGGTATTTTTGTTTTGACATTTTAATTTGCTTTTTTTCCGGTGATGTACGAAAGATTTGAGCTTGGGGGGGGTGCAATCATGTTGAGATGTTCGATCTGTTTGTTCCCGCGTGGCGTGACGTGGATAGATGGGATATTTCCTTTCCTTATCCTGGTGTCATTACCGTAATGTCTTAGGGGAATTCTTCAATCACACCTGAATTTTAAGATTTTAATGGGGTGGGACCTCATATCTAACTGTATATATGCAGTTAGAGTAACTTAGAGTGACTGCTTTGGGGGTTGACTGGCTGGTCATCCTTGGATATCTGGTATTATGGGCTGTAGAGATGGGAGCTGCGGAGGAAGAGAGAGACTGATAAACAAGTGTGTGGGCAGCTGTAGCGAATAGATATTAAACGGGGAAGCTTACGGAAAAAACACACTCCATAAATATACAGAGAGAGCAAAAGAGAAAATTGAGCGTGAGTCTGTGTCTGTTTGAAGAATTAAAGGCTTAATGAGTCAGAGCGAGATGCTCATGGTTTGTTGGGAGAGGGTGTCAGTGCCGTGCGGAATATGGATGAAAAGCGAAGCCTTTGGAGAGGGCAGTGGTATCACTGTGTTGGTGGGTCACCACGCCATGGGGCTTTGTAGCTGAGGGAGAGGAGGACGGGGGGGGGGGGGCGCGTTTAATACTTCACCTTAGTGGCAGGGGGAGACATGGATGAAGAGAAAATCACGCCACCATCTCGTTAAATCCCCGGCCGAAGGGGGGAAGTGCGTGCTCCTGCTGAGAGTGTTATAACATGAAAGCTTCTGGGTTTCAGTATGAAGATGGATGGATAGATGGATGATTGATAGATACTTTAATCTCAAAAGGAGAATGCATGTGTACAGCAGCACAACACTCATCTAGACAGTAAAAATGACTTTTGGACATTAATAGACAGTAACGTCTGTTATGATACGGGACAAAAACCAGTAACAGTGAAAGAATATCAAAGATAGTATTGCGTGAAATTGTTGCACAGGGATGAATGCTTATGTTCCAAAGCGTTTCTGGGCCATTCAGACATGGCAGTTTAATGGCTGTATGTAGAAATGACCTTATTTAGCACCCTGTAGAGCAGCAAAGAAGGGCATGATGGGTAATGGAGGAGAGTTGTGGTGTAAAGGACTTGGGCTCTTCGCTTGGGGTCCAGATGAGCCCCACGTTAGGCAGCACTCGTCCCTCCTGGTGGCACAGCTGGCTGGCGTAGCCCAGTGGCAGTCGGCGCGGCATTCCCACGCAGCCGGCCAGCGTACCCCAGCGGCGGTTGGGGCGGCATTCCCGCGCGGCCGGCCGGCGTACCCCAGCTGGTGCGCTCGTCACGGCTGAGTGGGGGGAGCACAGGGCCTGCAGTCGCCTTCTGCCAGGGCGCCGTTCAGCGGCCGAGTCAGACGTTTAACCTAGAAATGCAGCTCGCTGGAGAAACATCAGGCAGCTCAGTGGCTATCGCCGAATCTCCCCCTCGCTCAGTGTGTTTCTTTTCCCTGTGTTGTGTGAGGAGACCATCTGGGTACTGTGGTGCTGGACTGAGAGAGACTGCAGACTGCCCCCCCCCCACACCACCACAACCCTGACCAGGATTACAGGATGGATGGATGAAAAACTTATTTAATTCCAGTTGTCCAGCTGTACATGCACATAAGTCCCGAGAGAATGACCACTTTCCGATTTTGCTTGGAAATTCAGGGGCGGGGGTGCTTGTCTGTCCGTGGTGGGGGGGAGACAGGATTGCAATGTCCTGTGATGCTTTCGCTGTTTTTGTCTTGGGGAGAATTTCCTGCGTCTTCGCATCACTGCGACCCGGATGGAGGAGCTGAGGGGGGGGTCAGTCTGTGGGGTGTCGCAGCCACAGATTGGAGCAGGGAACATGTGAACCATGAGCCTCCATGAGCCTGCAGCGTTTCGATAAAGACATGAGTGACATCACCACTCTGTCAGATGGGCCTGTCGGAGGAGAGCAGCCGAATGGCTTCCGGACAGCGGCGCCCCCTGTGGGAATGAAAAAGTCACAAACCCGCCAGATCGAGTGTGGATCCTTTCGCTTTAAGGCCTCACCAGGTACACTGCGTCTCGGGCCTCGCTGCCAGGGGGCGAGACAGGCACGGACATGAGCCGGAACGGATCCCGTTGACTGCCTGGCAGTCGATGCCGGACCGGACAGGAACACGGCGTGCCGCTTAGCAGCTGTGCTTGGGCCGCGTTCTTGGCAGAGGGGTACTGGGGGCTTGTTTTTATCGCCGAGCAGTGGGCGGAGCCACCACCGCCTGGCCCATCTCACAAATGCACAGGCCCATCTGATTGGCACTGTAAGTCGGTGCTGTAGGCTGACTCACACACTAAACGCCTACTTAGTGACTTTTAATATTAAGATGAGACCCAAGGGCTTTGATCCAGCTCAGTTCCCAGCTCTGTTTTAATAAACAATAGGATTTAAACACTGATAGTCATTACGAGTTTAAGATATTTACTCATTTGTTCGTAGTTTGTACTAAACTTTGAAATAATGAGTTGCAGAGCCCAGAGACTGGCCTTCTAGAATTCTAAAACTAAAGACAAGAAAATGATGAGAGAACACCGGCTTTAACGATGCTAAGGTTTCCCAAAGGTACCTGATTGATCTGTGGACTTAGAAGCCTTGTCCTGAAAATATTGCTTCTCTTAGGGAAGTGCCTTACAGAGGCAGACCTGAGGGTGTCCCACAAGGCAGGATGTCGTCATTATCTAGATAACTTAAGCCAAATGTAGAGATTGTCCAGTAGGAATGTCACTTATCTGTCTTCCTATTGGATGGTTTTCACGTTAGGCGGACTGGCTGCCGCCTCTGCGGGTCACATGACCGGGCGCTGACCTCAGAATGAATGGTTATTGAACCATGGCGCCTGGAGGCAGACCCAACACGGAGAGCTTTTAGGGCCGTGATTTGCTTAGCTTCTTAATGCACTTAAATCTTCATGGTAACTTGCAGATTTGACCGGCAGGTCAGACAGTCCTAAACTGTACTTCCTGTGTTATATGACTCCCATACGGCTGGATCGCGAGCCCTGAGGTAATGGCCATGCTGGTGTTGCGCTCAGGTTTTTGCTATTTGCTATATTTGTAACTCAAATATTTATCTTTTTTCAATTCTGGACACATAATCTGCGTTCTTGGTTATATATCGAGACGCTCAGGATGTGAGGTGGCAGATATCAGCAAACACCCAACACAGATGAGTAATGAGCGTCCCAGAGGGTCTGGCCTTCATCTTGTGCAGCCCAACGGTGCTCAACAGATTACCGGTCTCCTGCTGAGAAAACCACTCAGTCCGTAGACGGCGGTTTGCCTGTCCAATATACCCACCTGGGTGGTGGTTTGGGGGGGCACTACTGAAAGGATACAGTGTCGAATTTTGGAAGAGAATGTCAATGATCCCTCACATTCTCCTCCCTTACGGCTGCTGTTCATCTCCGGTGTCCAGCTGAGGCGTGTGCATCTGGCGTGCGCCTCCTTCAGGCTGGGCTTTTATTTACTGAACACTTACCAAACATTCAGAAGGTTAACCCAACTTGTGGTTTACAGCCGGAAGATTGCCCTGGGTTTGCCGTGGATGCGTTGCAGTCATAACCTGCCGCAGTTGCACAATCGGTGCTGTTTCACACCCACAGGGCAAGCAGTCTGCTCCTACCTGCTTAGCCGTACCGTGGATTTTCAGATGACCGTGAAAGGTCCTGCACGCTTCCTTCAGCATTCCAGGCTGACCTCTTGAGCTTCAGGGCGCTGTGTGGCTCAGTGCGTTAGGATGCTGTGCTTGTGATCTGAAGGCTGCTTGCTAGAAAAATAGAAATAATCATTCATGACAAAGTCAGACATGTTCGGCTGCCTTTTTAAACCACCTCTTTCCTTCTCCCAACACCCCCCCCAAACACAGATGATCCAGGCAAGCAGAGTGCTCGTGGAGAATGCTGACATTGTGTATGAGAGGATCCTACACACACAGAGATCAGGTAGGTGCCCTTTAATTCCTCCACACGCAGGATAAAACCACAGACAATCCTCTATTCACACTTGTGAACTGTCGTGTGATAGGTGGTTGGTTGACTCGTCCCTGGAAGTGCCGCCGCATGTATGTTAATTACCGTCTGCACTGTAAGTGTGCTTCCTGTTCCAGAGACGGGACGAGAGCGAGAGCTCGGTGATGCACTGCTGTTGGCTTTCTCCCGAAGTAGGTCACGGGAAACGTGACGCGACGGGGAGAAGTTATTCTTTATATTATTAAACCTGGACAAAACCTAAAAAAGACCAGGATGTTGTTTGTCACTTTCCGTCCCGATGTTTTTGAATGTAGGTATTGAAGGAGATATCCAGGGATTCTGAGCAGGCTTTAAAACCATCAGAACACGGTGTCTCTGAAGAAGTGTCTCACAAACCAGTCCACGGGGACCCCCAGACCGTTCATATTTTGAGAGGGAGCAAAAACGTGAACCGTCTGGAGGCCCCCAAGGGCTGAGTCGACGCTGCCCTTAAGCGCGTAGAGATTTTTTATGTTTTTTGATAGGGCTCATTGACTCGCAGGTGTGTAGCAGTTAAGAATACGGGCTTCTCAAGTCCGTTGCCTGTTGCAGTTTCATAAGGGTCCCTTGAACAAAGGCAATAAACGCAATAAAATATCCAGCCATCACTTTGGGTTAAAATGTTGGTGAAGCTGCTGAACATCAGCGTTGACTCACAAGAACCTGAAAGTGCTGTATGACTTCTGCAGGAACCAGCACTGGGGGGGGGGGAGGTGTTGTTGCTGCTCTACCCAAAAATGAATGATCACTGTAATTTCTGCATGGAGTCACAAGGCGACTCAGGTCCGTTAGACTGAAAGCAGCCTGCCCACAAATACATCAGTCTGTCGTCTTCAGTCCTGGAGCTACAGAAGGCATCATGTGGTTGTTGAGATGTCATGGGGTCATTTTTGGACCCATTCCCTGCAGTCACGCTGCAGGAATCCATCTCGGCCACGCGGCACAAACCCGGGTCTCATTACGGGACAGATTTGCGCGTGAGTGTCGTTAGTCGCGGCACGCTTATTGAGCCCTCAGGGGGCGGCCTCTTAGGGTCGCCAGATGAGCATGCGGATTTAAAGCTTGGGGGTGGGGGGGGGGCTGTGGCTGTCACACTTATCCGCGGCAGAGCTGCTGGCCCATCTTGTCGCTGGCGGGGATCTTGGCGCGCCGCGGGACATCTGTCGGCCTTTTCTTTCCCGTGAAAATATTTTCATTGTTTGCGTTGGCGAGGCCTCTGTTTATCGTCATTCCGTCATTACGATTCAGCGAGAGACGGAGCTTTGCACATTCGCCTGGAATATGCTGATTTAACGCGGTCAGTGGCTGCATTAATTACGCACGCAGGAGTGTGAGTGACGTGTGCTGACTGACAGCTCGGTGGGATGATCGATTGGATGCGGCTGGTGAATTTCTGCGGCACCCAGAAAGCTACACAGAGGAAAAACATCAAATCTCTATCAGAATTCTCTCCTCTCTGAGTGACCAGCTGTCTCCGGTGATAGACTGGCAAAATGGATATTTATAAAATGGTACTTAAACTAAAATGGTTAATCTATTTAAAATTAACATAGAGGTGTTTTACATCATTATTCGGTTTAATTATATGTATGTTGGTCATATATGTGCCATGTGGATCAGCAGCTTTGGACGTTGTACCTGTGATTGGAAAGGTTGTAGTGATGTCATCGTTGGGCCCTTGAGCAAAGCCCTTAATCTCGGATTGCTCCAAGAATCGTGTGACCCTGCGTTCTTAATAAAAGTGTCACTTTGGACTTGGACTTTTGAACTTCCAAGACATGCTCCAGACCCCCACGACCATCCACAGGACAAGCAGGTGTAGAGGATGGATGCACAGGTGCATGGATGCATATGTTCTGTGTGCTTTCCAGTTTGGTGTTTTACTCACAGAGAGAAAAAAAAGCTACTGTTGGCATTGTTGACATAAGAAATGAACCTGTTGCCCTCTGACCCCGTCACTTCCGGCCAGTCGGATTTCTAGTGCATCCTAGATGGTTAATGGGCTGCTTCAGCTAACTCATGTGACCACTGACCTGCTCTGTCTTCATTAGCGAGTCCGTACTAATGGATCCTGCCAAAACTGGATGTCTTTTGCACTCATCCGGTGGGACTCTTGTCGTCATGGCGTTTTGAGACCGCCGAAAGTGGGGGGGGGGGGGGGGGGGGGGGGGGGGGGGGGGGGGGGGGGGGGGGGGGGGGGGGGGGGGGGGGGGGGG
>JAODJX010000049.1:1874228-1893053 GCA_026776945.1 Isichthys henryi | reverse complement strand
CCCCCCCCCCCCCCCCCCCCCCCCCCCCCCCCCCCCCCCCCCCCCCCCCCCCCCCCCCCCACCCGCCGACGCGTCACGGGACGTGAATCTTTCAGAGATGCTTATTTTGAGATTTGGTCCTTCGGCAGAAACCCTTGGTGTGGACAGCATCTTATTCAGCCATTCATAACTTGTGTTGGATGGAATCTCCTGGTCAGGGCTGGGACCAAAGCAAGGCAAACACATTTATTATTTGAAAGCTATTATTTGCTATTTGGGGCCCATGCGTGGGTTAGAACTGTGATCAGAAGGTTTCTGGTTCCAATCCCGCGCTCTGAAAGTCACTGATGGGTCCTCAACCCCAGTTTCTACACAAAGAGGCTGACCCTACATCCTGAATTGTTTGAAACAATGGACAAAAATATCCCCTGAATAAAAGAAATTTTGAACAACTTATAGGAATTCTTTGCCTATCTTGTTCTCCATGATAGAGAGAGAATTCTACGGGTGAAGTGTAGGGTGAGTCAGTGTCCAGCACAGCTGAAGCAGATAGTGTTAAGGGCCTTGCTCATGGATGCAGTGGTGGTATCAATACTTTATCAGCCACCAGATTCAAAACCTATAACCTTCAGGACATGGGTGTGGATCTTCGATCACTGGAAAGATGAGCGCAGCTATAAATGGCATTTCCCTCCCCCACATGTTCAGCGTGAAGTACATGAGTCTTCATCTGGCAGAAAGCAAGCTTTGGAGGGGGGAGGGGGGGTGAGCAACGATTACAATGACAACATAATCTCCCATTCAGCTTGAGGGAAGCAGGGAAGGGTGGGCCGATCAGCGCGGCAGCAGCCTTGCGTTCCGTACAACTGCACGCCCTCTAAACGCAATCCTATCCGGCCCACGGGGGGAGGTCACCCATGGGGCGACGAGAATGTGGACTACATAGTGCCTCAAAATTAGATAATGTTAATTTGACTTTGGAGAATAATTTCAACAATGAGGAGCAGAGAAAGAAATGACTTACCATTTAGAAAACAAAAAAAAAAGTGTAACATTACAGTAAACTGCGAGATTATAGTGTATGCATGAAGACACAGGAATGCAAAATTAGCACCAAATGGTAACTTAAGAGCACAGAGTTCTTATTTAGTTACAAGATGAGCCTGTCAAGCTTAGTCTGATGCATTTGTCAAGATACTGTTTTCGTAGCGTTTTAAATAAGTCCCACGTCTGGGCTTCTCCTGCCATGTAAGACAAAAGGACCATGACTATGAAGAATGCAAAGATGTGAGACCATCTAAGGAAGTTCCTCACTTCCCTGCAGTCTCGCTCATTAATACCGGTCAACTCAACGGTATGTTAGATCTTAGGGGGTGTAGTGCGATTACTAGGCCACATACACCGTCCCTCCCGCAATCATTCAGCACAATGAGGACAAACAGAAGAGCGGCAACTTGGATAAAGACCAACAGCTCAAGGGAATTCTGAATTCTTTGTAAGCCCTTCGCATGGTACTTCTGCCCCAAGTACCCTGGTCAACTGGAGACAGTGGAAGTGCAAAAGGCAGGTCGTTTTATGACATTTCTCCGCATATTATTTCATTTAATTTAAACAGCAGATGCTTTTCTGCAAAGTAACATGCAATTTTAGAGAAAGAAGAGTCAGAGAACGCTGCCCTGGGATTGGAGCCGGTGACATTCCGATCACAAACACAGCATCCTAACCTGCGGAGTCATACGGAGCCCTAAAGGTCAAGAGGTCAACCTTAAAACACTGAAGGAAATGAGCAGAACCTTCCGTGTCGATTGAAAAAACTGCCTGGCTGTTGTTCGGAAAGGTTATCTTGGGTTAAACCAAAGACTCTGCAGGTAGGAGCGGACTGCTGGCCCTGAAACTGTTAACCATGGGTGTGAAATAGCACCGATTATGCAGACGCGGCAATGTTTTGTAAAAAATGCGGATCCAGAAACCAAACCCTGACTTCAGCTGGCGGTGTTTGCCCTCAGAACCTCATGGTCAGAGTGAAACCCCTCGACTCCACGCTGACAGGTCAACAATATTTGTTTGGAAAGTTTTGTCATTTTTTCCCTCATATACATTTATGCTATAGGTCCAAGGGGGCTTACAGATTAAGAGCACACAGGTCCAGCAAATGAATTAGAACAAACCAGAGGTCATTAACTCACCGACAGGAACATTAAGCACAATAAATTATACAGTCTCACTGCATTCAGTGCATCGTAGGGTTACAACCTGGCTACCGGGCCAGCTAATATATTACACTAACTTAAGTATAATACAGCGATATCCTTACACAGTATTTTTCATGTGAAAAATGCAATTAGAAATATCTGTGAACTACAGAGAAGTATGGGTACAGACATTCTGGTAGAGCCAGGTAAGAACAAAAGCATCACGGACTAAGCTGCAAGAGGGATTGAGAAGTACTGAAGGAGAAGGGCAAAGTGCTCCACCATTGACGGATCCACCCTGATTTTGCCCCGCACAACCATCTTCTGAGCAGTCGGCAAGTGTTGCGGCCTTAAGATTTTATTTCAGAAGCAAGGGGACTGAAGTCCAGCTGTCTGCGCAGCTCTAAACCAAAGTAACCTTTGGAGAGTTGCGACGTCGCCGTTCTGACAAGCAGCTCATTGAATCTCCCATCATGCATCTGATCGGCCATTCAGAAACGAAAAACAAACAAATAAGTCATGGCGGCCATCTGCTTGTTAAAGGAAACAATAAACGTGCATCTTTTTTTAATAAACAATAAATTACACCTACGGTCCTTGGGAAAAGCCGATTTAGGGAAATCACAGACTTCATGTTATTTAAGTTGCATATCCTTTTTTAAAAAATAAGCTCCTCTTTAATTTATTACGGGAACACACACAATACTTTTGTCGTCCTCGTCTGCTTCGTTAACAGTGGCCAATCAGAGGGGAGCCGAGGGATGCAATTTCACAACCGATGCATTCCTCAGACATAAACCATCTGCTACCGGTGGAAAAAAAAATCAAATTAATCCATTCTTTATCACGCTTTCGCATTTTAAAGCAATTAAAACCTCTTCTCCGCCTGAAAGCCAGGCGCAGAGGTATCTCGGTAATGAGAAGTTTGGCTAACTTTGCGCAGGTTTCGTGAAAACGCTGCCGCGCCTGATAAGTTTTCCGGGGCTTCCTGCACTCCGGTGAGCCGTTAGTCCTGCGATGCAGATGTTGGCAGCGGCGGGGAATGGTTTATTTTTCCTTTATTAAACGTTCAATCATTTGTGAAAACCGAGAAGTCCCATAATACGATGGACGCTTTACGGCTGATTATTTTCGGCACTGTGCGGTTATTTTAGTTTTTTTTTTTTTTTTAATTCCCTCTAGTCCAGAGAGAAATGTCAAAAGACCACTAACGAGAACGGTGGATCAAGAAAAACCATCTACTAGCAAACTAAACACAATTAAAGCTGATAAACAAGCACGTGTTCATAAAGGAAACAAACGCTTAAATTTCTATAGCAATCTCCGCCTAGCTGCTAGATCGCGGAGGCCCTTGTTGCGAGGCTGAAAGCGATAGTTCTCCCAAAACACACAAAGCCTGCTTTAGACAGCACTGAACATGTGTTTCTTATAGTATAAAACAGTGCTACACTTAAAGCACCATATTAGTAGACATGAGCAGCTCTGCAGGGGGTGAATCATATTAATTGCACCCTTGTTTCGCTTCCAAACCAAATATCTGTGTTAGCATTTCAGACATTAAGCTTCAGCAGGTATGCAAATGAATAACAAGCTCACACTTCCGAAACCCCACCTTTGCTTATTACACACACCGACCCGATACATTATTTATAGCTTTTAATGAGTCGCATATGGGGTTGTCCTATATAGGATTATATTTTGCCAGATTAGGATACTTTTGGAGCAGTCTGGGTTTAATCAGTAAGGTCGTCCTCGATCGGCGGCAATTTTAACGCACCTTGCCACAAATCGTGAAGTGCGCTATTAAAAGAGGAAGGCGGTGACAACCTCGTTTTACAGTCAGAGTATGAGAAAGATTTTTAAAAAAGAAAAAGCTTGCTCAGTTAAAAAAAAAAAGTGTGACTTGGGCATTGAGGCCTGTGATAATGTGATTAAAGTGGAATCCTTACTAATAAAGTCCAACTTCATAAATCACGAGAAATCCAGAAACTCCCAACACCATCTGTTAACATCAGGAATATATGACGAGATATGATATATATTTAATAGGTAAACAACAATCTAATTAAGATGGACAAATACGCTGTGCTCTTGTCAGTGGGGAGCGTTAATTACGCACTACATTTTAAGCTCGAATTAAATATTTAAGCTCTAAAACCATCCCCGCGTCTCCAGCCATGAATGCATTAATGTCGAAATGCAGAGCGACTCGCTGATGGGATCTCAGCAATGCGATTTGCTCGCATCCCAGCAGCGGTTAATTGTTAAGGAACAGCGCCTCACCATATGTACACGGTGGGCATTTAGGGAGGCACGTTCCCAGCGCGCAGCCCTGTGTGTCCCTGATCCTACATCACAGGCTGACAAATGGGGGGCGGGGGGCGGGGGGGTGGTTATGCAAGACATCCACCAGCTGAAAAAAAAAATCACGTAAATGCTTGAAATCAACAAAACTGGTGGCTAACAGAAAAGTTGCAGGATAGCAATTACAAGCAGACGATACACGTTTGCCTGGGAACCTTAGTCTTAGTAGTATTGTTTGAACATAAAAAACAAATATAAGCTATAGTAGAAATCACTACAAATAGCAGTCAGTAAATCGGTGTTTACAAATTTGCTATGTGCACCATATATATGTACCCTGCTAGCCGGTGGCAGGGCCTGTCCTGGGTAGGGAATAACCCAGGATGGGGCCCCAACCCATCACAGGGGAAGGTTTATTACCATAAAACAAAATAAAAGAAATAAGTAGAAGTAGTCTTGGATCAAAGTGTACAAGAGCAAAACTTAGTGAACTCTTAAAAAAAAAAAAAAGAAATGAAACGATATATTTTGGCGTTTCTTCATGGTGCAGTAAATCCAAATTAAGGGCGACAAAAGGAAGGGATTTTCTCAGCCGAACCGCCACACGTAAATCAGCCTAACGATGTTTGTTCACGCGCAGGTTAGGAATTAAGGACAGCTAGGCCATATGCTTTTCCCTTCGCGCGAGATGGGCCTCACATCACTCGCGTTTCCGATTAGCGAGATGATTTATGCTGCAGTCGCGGAAAACTCCAACCAGCGAATGATAAAATGCGGTGTGACTGGACCAGATGTTGCACAATAAAACAGGATTTACCACTGTAATCTCGGGTACTTAGTCTATACAAAGCTAATATAGGACACTCTCAAATGTGGCAATGTCACAGTCTCTCTTTTAATAGAGAAGGGGGGAAAAAAACGACTACAAACGATAAGAGATAAATGGCGTGTTTGGTTGGGCGGATGGCACGGCGTGGGTTGATGAATTAGGAACAGTTTTGTACCGAGACTTATCTGTGAGACAAACCTGGCGGAGATCACCGGGATTAATTAAGCGTGAGACACCACTTTGCCATTGTTCCCATAGCATTCGGTGCAGAAACAATGATTAATCAGCCTTTTACCATTCTCCAGAGACAGGCCCGATCCCCTGTAAATCCACGTGTGCGGTGTTGGGGAGGGGGCATGCCATGCTGGGGGGAACGCAAGCAGTATGCAGGGTGTGAGAGGACAGTTGTGGGTCGGCCTTCACATCACACACTTGGGATGTGCGTGTAGATCTCCCCTTCCCATAAATTCAAGACAAAAAAAAAATACATATATTCCAGTCCATAGTTATTCTTTCCACTGCAACACTTGTCAGAGACTGAAGCGGTGATTAGGATTTTGCTCTTCTACATGACAGCTACCAGGAAGAGCAGAGAACAAGCCTTTGCTCTAAACCTACTGACAGAGACTTACGGGCAGAGAGACAGACCTACACAGATGTGTGCAACACCTTCTGAAATTAACACCCGGCTAATCAGCAGGGTGGTTTCTCATCACTGTGGGGTTCAAGGTCTCTTAGCTCAGGGATGGACTGTTAGCTGGGGGCTGCCTGATGCTCATTCAGTTATACGACGCTTTAGCCTGTTCACGTACCCCACCAACGCTGTTTAACAGCACATGCCACTGGTGTTAAGTGTCCATCCATGTGCATACCAGCAAGAGACAGACCCCCCGTTACTGCTGTAGAACCTAAGCGCAGGAATTAGCATCGGACCGTCGCAGACTTCCCGGAAGATATCTGTGCCGTTGCCGATTAGTGCGGGGCAAGTAGTGGGCCGTGAAAGCCGGGGCTCATTCCTCGGAGGGTTTTTGGTTTTCAGCACAGCTACATGGGGAAGGTGGAGGGGGGGGGGGAAAATCAACGCATCTCTTATCACCAATGGCTTCCACTCTGAGACCATTGACTGCAATGTGAGTAACAAGTAGGAGTTCAACCTCAAAATATTCAGCCTATGAAACAGCACCGCAAAGTACTGTATCTGGAGATGTGGAGTATCTGCTGGATACACAAGATACCTTTGAAGGCAAACATGTTAACGACACTTAAAGTGATGCTATTCATGTCTAAAAGAGTGATTATTTTAAATTAATTCCAGCTTGAGTGAACACAAGGCTTGCGGCGTAACAATATGCCTCTTAGAAACACAATCAACCTGGAATTGTATGCTTTTATCTTAAAAGAAAGTCTCATTCAGAAACTGCTACCATTCTGAAGGTACATAGAGTAATCACGGTGCTTTGTGATCTTAGAGAGAGAGGAGGCAGAGGACACTGCAAGCTACACTGCTGCTACAGTGAAACCAACAATCAAACTCTCGTAAATCAGGATACATTCTGATAAAAAAAAAAAAAAAAACTGATGACCACAATTGTGCCTCAGACTTACAGTTTAATCATCTTACATAACAGTCAAAGAAATTTAGTTCAACAATACGATGAACGTTCAGGATGCAGGGTACAAGTTACAGTGTGACAATGCTAACATGATTGCTCGGTAAACCGAGGCTAGCTAACGAGCGGCCATGAGGTGCCAGCCCACCGGCCGCCTGCCAGGCCTGATTGCCTTTTGTGAAGAGGATCTCTACCAGTGCATGTATGGCCTCCCAGTTAACGCCACTGATGGCTCTCACACAGCGCGTGATGCTGATGTACACAATGCAGCCATGCTAGCTTCCGCTACCGTCATTTCATTCATGTCCGTCATACTGACTGGACAATATCAATCTAACAATCCACCGAATACAAAACACAAGAGTGGGCGGTTGTAGCTAACTAATCCCTAGTAAGAAAAAAAGAAAAAACACTTAGTAGCGGTGGTAGTACGTGTACCTGTATCACGAGATGAGGAAGAGTGGAAAGGCACGGGAGTGGAGGTGTATCAAATGAAAAGCAGCCGGGATGAACGGAAAGAAAAAGGCCGTCATTTCACTGTCAGCACGAGGGGAAACAAAGGAAAGAGAGCAGTGAGTCTTCAAGAGCCGCTACAGGTTTTTGCTGAGGCATAAATGACCGGGTGTGTGTTCAAGGGAGAAAACAATCAGCTTTACAAGACTGGTGACAAGGTAGCAGAGAAAGGATACTAACATCCATGGCTCTTCAAATCTGGACCACGATTTCAAATCCAGGCAGTGAGTTTAATAATTACCGATTCTGACTGGCCACAGAGGCTTCACACCTGGCTCACAGGTAAAGGAAGTGCTTGAAACTTAAGGCCCATGACTTGAATTGCTTTGGTAAATGTTCATCAGTTGCCTGGGACCCGCCCCTACTCAGAATTTAGAATTCAGTGATTAACTGCCATGGTTGACACACCACAGCACACAACAATGAAATGCGTTGTCTGCATTTATCCCGTATGTGACAATGTGACATAGCAGGGGGCAGCTAATTCAGCACCCGGGGAGCAGTGCTTGGGGGCGGTACCTTGCTCAGGGTACCTCAGTGGTGCCTTGCTGGTCGGGGATTTGAACCTGCAATCTTTCAATTACAAGCGCATGTTCCTAACCATTAAGCCACCACTGCCCACAAAAAAAAAAAAAAAAATCAGGGAAGAGCGCGAACGCAGTCCCCCACTACCAGAAATTATGCAGTGGAGATTCCCACATTCGGGGAACTCGCAGGGGTCAGCAGAGCCGCAGTGCGATGGCTGAGCCTCACCCAGGGGGACCACCTTTGTGATCATGGTATCTCCCCTGCCAGGTAAGTATCTTCCAATCCCATTCCTCCAGCACATTTTCATTTACACATCAGTTACAATAAAAAAAAATATATATCATAAGCCCAGCAGTTGGGCTTTCAGAGATATTCCCCTAACTGGCCAACTTCAACAGCTGTGGGACTGACCTGCCTATATGGGACTGCTCCGCTGCATGCATGCGTCTCGGACATCCACAGACAGTGTTACGCACAATGAGACACAGGTCAGGAAAAAAAGACATTTACAGAGGACTCAGCAGGATGATACTGTCAACCAGCCTCGAGAATTCTTCATTCAGGATTAGAAACCCACTCTTTCTTTGGGTCCAAAACACGTTTAAAATCAACCGGCGATGAAATATGCAGCCAGGTGTGTGCAAGTCAGAGCGGATGCCTTCTGACTGATGGGGTGAACCTGTCCACTGATAAGAGTATTTTTTCCATTCATCCATCTTTCCGTCTAGCAAACTGAGTATTCCTACTGTATGCTCGTACTAACACCAGATACAAATATTCACCACATTTCTAACCGGAGAACCTCCTAGAGAACTGGTGCTAACTTTCCTCTTCTTCATCAAAAAAAAATGTTTCTCAAGACCCATGACCCTTAAAAGCATTAAATATATGTATATATGTACAGACATACATCACTGCTTGATACCACAACAAAAACAAGCACAAAGCAATTAAAAAGACTAAAAGTCACTCTTTCTGGGTCAGCCTGAACACAACTAAGAGCAACAAAAAATGATTCCTGTTTGTTTGCATTAATAAAGGCATTTCATACGCAGCATAAACATCGAAACAGAGTGAAGTTGGCAAGCACAGTTAATTAAAAGCTGCAGATTTTCCCCCACCGTCACGATGATAATTGTCCCATTTTTCAGACTTTGGTATAAGTTCCAGCACCAACAGTCCTTTTTATCCCAAATAACCATTTTCTATTGAGCTCTCCCTCCGTCGGCCATTTTGCTGTCATGCCACTGAGAATCTGGAACTAGAGGAAGTGCTTCTCATTTCATAGCGGGAAATTCGCATCAGCCTCAAGGTCTGTTGCTTCTTCCACTGTGTCACTACAGGGCAGCTCGGTCAATGTCCCATTCCCTGTCTGAAGTCCATCTATGGATAAGGGGAGAGGACTGCATTCGATACGGGGGACAAGAACAATGAACCAGCCTGGATCTATCTTAAATGCACCCAATCTCTCCAACCCACAAAAGTCAGGAGAACTTAAGGAACTCTGGGACAATGACAGAACACCTCCATTATTAAACGTGATGTGGTTAGGATGATGCGCCCATGAATAGAAGGTCGTTGGTTCAAATCCCATTGTTGACAGAGTGATTTCACCATTGGGCCCTTGAGCAAGGTCCTTAACCCCCAGGTGATACAGGGACTAGATGAACCTACCCTTTTAAACTGAGGTAAAAAGCTTCCACAAAGCATATACGAAAGCAGCAAATAAGGGAAGAAAATAAAATGTTTGTAAAGAACTGGAGCTGTTGAGCAGAAGCTGCAAGAACAGGATTACGGTGGCATGCGAATTTAAGAGGAACTACCCGATCAGCGGCTCTATGTGAAGTTCCCGTTAAGGACGAGAATGCGGCCAGAGGCTGGAGGAGGCCAGCGGGGCAGGTGTGTTGCTTTGTCACAAAACCTTCAGGAATAATTGAAAGCGACGAGCGACAGAGGCACACATGATTTATTGGTCTCTCGCTCTACTCCCTGGCATCCTCCAGGCTGGAATCAATTATTTACAGACGCCGTGTCTTCATATTACTCATCTTTCCACAAGCAACCACAGCCCAAGTTGGGAACACGGGAGTGTACCCAGCTTTCGGGACCCAGCTTTCGGGACTCTTCTGTGAGCAGTCGTTTCGCGCATAGGAAGTTTGTGTCGTGGTACCTTGGGACGGTACCAAAGTAGCTCAGAGATTAACGCTGATGCAATTACTATCAACGCTGGACACTAAACCTTCGGCTAGGTCAGGCCTACGATATCTGTGCTGAAATGACTAATCAGAAAAAAGAGGAAGGCTCAGCAGGAGTGTCAGTGCCGGAATGTACATAGATACACGGCCCATATCTTTACTCCCTCTCAGCTTCCAACAGACCAGTAACCGATGTATTCAGTGTTTCTATCCATTTGATTTCTTTGATTCAGGTGTACTGGGAAGCAAAACTGGGGACAGTCTGGGGGGTCCCCGAGGACAGGGTTGAGAATCACTGCTCCAAGTGTCCTACTGCAGGTTCCCCTTTGGAGAAGCACAACGGGAATTTCTGCCAAGGTCCATTGCAGTTAAATTGTGAAGGAAACAGTGTAATTAGTGGAATTTGGTAGCTATATTACTGCATTATAGAAGCCCTGCAAATGCCCTCAAAAGCTGAATTATTTTTGAAAGGGATATACTCTTCTCTTAAAAGTTATAGGTCTCATAATTAAATAACACAGCACGATTTTAGGTTTAATGAACCAAGCAGTATTTATTATGCTAGCTAGTATACTTCTGCATTTATAAACACAAAGTATAACTCACACAATATGTTTACTTCCTCTTATTAATTATGTAAATAATACAACAAAGGCATATCTTAAATCCATTACTGCAGTGAACTCTCCTTGTCTCAATAAATCAGCATCTACAATCAAAATAGAAATAAATTTTAATGCATAATGTATGCGCTTGTTGCCACAACATCTGTTCATTACAGAGAGTAATGCATTCTTGTACTTTTAAAAAATTTCAGCCCTATAAAATAATCATAATGAATGCTTCATTACGGGAGCACAAGTTCACAAGACAGAAACGTGTTTTACAACAGCTTCGCCGATTTACCGTCGCTCTCATTTCTTCTTCGACAGTTTCACACATTTTTAAATAAAAAAGCGGGTAATTTCTCACAGAAAAATGACAGTTAAGCTATATGCCAGGCATACGGCTCATGCAAAACCTGTTCAGGGAACAAAAACTCACGTTTCATCGTTGTTTAAAGGAATAAAACATTTCTGGTGTAGAATTAGCACACACACACAAACGCACAGGTACACTGTATAAAGAACGCAGCAAGAGCGCACAGCCAATGTATTAATTTCATGACGGGTCGTAAAAAAATTCTGACCGCTGTCAGGTAACTTATTTAGCAAGTGTTTGGCAAACTCACAAGATTCATTAAAATGTAAAATTTCCTTTTATTCCAAATAAATTTCTTGCCATTGATTTGACTATTATGAATAAACAGCGTTATGTAAGTGATGCATGCTGCTCTGTATAGGTTAAAAAAATCAAATCAAAACCTTCCTTTTTATTAAAAATATAAGAATCCTAACAATCACAATTTCAACGGCATTAAAAAGTAACGGCAAACTAAGTTCCATTAAAACTACTGGCAAATGAATGGAACAGATTCATGTAGAAATAACACAGCATTTCACTACAGACTATCATAAAGACATTTATAATGAACATTAAAACTGGTGCAAAGTATAGAAGACAAAACGTGACTTACAAATAATCAGCCAGAAAAATAAGTCTTTGGCAAACATGCATAAACAAATAAATGGTTGGTAGAAACAGACAAAAAAATAACCATAAATAAATGAATAAATAAATAAATCTGTAGAATAAAATAATAAATAAGAAATTTATATAAGCCAAAGATTTATATATTCATTTCCAGATTTATTTATTTATGAATTTGTTCATCTGTATGTTAATGAGGTAGGCAGCCCTAACCTTTTCCTAAACGAAATATTAGCCAGGAAGGCAAACCAGGCAGAAACAATAGTAACTGATTGACCAGTGGTCTTAACTAGTCTCCAGTCATGTAATTGCTTCCGCAAGATAACTGCCATCTACCATGCTAAGGGAAGCTGGCTAACCCCCTTAAACACTAGGTGGTCGGATTCTTCAAACAAAATCAGCATTGTTTAAGTGGTGATCACTGTCTGTGCAGGGCCCCTGAGGTGAACTTTTTTGTTTGCTCTGATCCCACCCACTGTCCACAATTGGCCAACGCCGTGGGTTTGGTCAGCAGGACTAACTATGTGGTTACTGGCATGCTTTGTACCACACCATGAATATCTGTAAATAGTGTAAATTAATAAGAGTATTTGTTGTTCAAAGTATGCGACCATTGTTTGTTTTTTTTTCTCTTGCATACTTATTGGTTGGTATGATGAGAGCCTAAATCATATAGTTACTGGTGAGCTTTAATTGTGGTTTTGCAGATGAACATGTTGCCAAACTATGAAATGTAGCTTTTCCACTTGCATATAGGAACCAGCCTATACCCGAGCTGTACCACAAAGAGAGATGGAAAACCGAAGAGATGCTTATTTACTGTTCACACGGTGCACATCGTAATTCACTATGTGCAATTATTATCATATGTACTGTGTGCTAATGTCCGCTAATAAGTCTGCGAGAACTCCCATATTATGCAAGTATCAAACGCTAGCAGAATTTGCATTTGCTAGCATAAATTTGCATTATGAATCCATTCCGTTCAGCTGTTCTATAGTACTTTTTCAAGTAGGAGGTTTTCGGGAATGCAGTGCCATGTGTGATACTAATCAGACGGTAGTGATGCAAACAGCTTGGTTTGGTCACGGCTCGGACGTGGCTCAGGCACGGCTCACATACTTTGCAATGGAAAAGCACCAATTTGTGATACGGTTCAGGTTCAGCTCGGTTCTTGGAGGCAGTGGAAAAGCAGCAAAACAATGTTGCACCGACAAGTTGTTCCTTGTTGCCTAACAGCAGAGGCAGTACTGTCTTTGCTGGAGATCATAAAGTTTTTTCTGCTAGTTGTCATTAGAACTCATTCATTCATTAAATTAATTAATTAATTAATTAATTCATGGCAAGGATTTATTTTTATTTCTACCACGTTCCATCCTCCATAGCACAGGGTCTCTAGCTAATCAGAACAGGCATTTCAAATCCCTGGTCACACAACAGAACTGTGATCCCTTCGCTCCTCCAAACATCACTAAGTCATGAAGGGCCAGGCAAAGAAGAATAATGATTTCAGGAGTGAAGCTCCCCCCCCCCCGGTTAAAACTTATACATGAAGGTAACATGGACAGGAAGTATGTCTACATTTAACGACCATAAAATGGAAAAAGAAAAATCTAGCCATACATGTATGGATTGTCACAAAGATGGGGTAATTATTTCAGATGATTACTCATGACTTTTTAAAAGACTTATAAGGAATATTTACTCGGATTTCATAACTTTCCTAACAACCAGTGGAAGGCAAATCCAATGAAACTGCCCACTGGTCCATGGTGCATTTCTGCATAATGTATTGACAGAAAACTAGATAACACAGGCGAGAGTCCAACCAGACTTCTACAGTATCTATAGCATTTAAAACAACATGCAGTTGTGTGACTACAACCTTCTACTCCTATTGCTTCCAAGGCCACTGGGAAAGTAAGAGATTGTCCTGGAAACAGATGATGATTTTGCATACAGTTCTATTAATAATAATCTGTTGATCAAATTCATGACGACAACCTCCAATTAAAGTAAATCCATTATATTTACCATACTTTGCAATAGGCAAGCAGGTTAGGGTTAGTATCTATACACCCCATACAGTATGTGTCATACTCTAGAGCTGACAGCTGGCAATTCGCCCAATCAGATATCTTGCTAATGGATTATTTAGCATTGTAAATCCCATACTGGGCCCACTTTACGGAAGGCAATGAGCATTTTATTGTAAAATCTGATAAGATCAATGCAAATAATTTTGCAGGTGGAACTTCTCAATCTCCACTTCTATGAATGCACAGAGGGCTTGGAGGTGGGGTTTAATTTCCTCTTATGACTAAGGAAAAAAATATTAAAAAGCCAATCTCGCTCCGCGACAAAGCGGCATAGAAAACGCAATAAACTCAAAATGAAATTATACATAATTTAAAACGCGTCACGAGGAGACATCAATAATTCAACGGATAAATAATTTACTAAATAATCAAATAAATAAATAATGAAACGCATAAATAAAAATCGCCGAATAAATAATTCCACGGGCCCGCCCAAACAAGTAGTCACGGAAACAAATGGAACAGTAACGAAACTAATGGGACTGGCTGCGGCCGAGACAAGCTTCCAGTGACGAAAAGCGTAAAAGCTCGTTTTCGTGGCGGGAGCCGATTTCTCACTGCTGCTTGTAATGGCGATGTGGGTAGCGGTAATGCTCCAGGACACGCCATCATTTTTTAAAATAATATCTGTGTATAGTTCCTAATAAATTATTGAGATATTTCTACTGCGGGATTCCGTTTTAAATTTCACTCAACATTTATTTTTCTAACTACTTTACATGAAGGGTAACGTACTGTGGATAACAGCATGACCCCGATGTTAGACTCCCTCATACAGCCGTATAAACAGACAACTGAACATTGAAATCACTCTGAATCGTAGCATCTGCAGATCTCTAAGGCAATAACTGCTCACCTTGGCCCTGATTCTGAGGGCTCTGTCCAAAATCTCCCCATTTTAGCATTATTTACGTCCGTGTCCGCGGCTGCAAGGTATCACATCCCCGCCCTTGAGCACGGCTTTGACGCATAAAACACTACATCTACAGCACCCGGCGGATATTCCTCCTGTTTTTCAGCCGGATGAACGGAGTCGGATGTGATTAAATAATAACAGGAAAAACAATATTTGAAATTCCAAAAAAAATTCTAACTCAAGAAGACCAGCTGTTGGCTACACAAACTTAGCTGCTTACTGATGAATTTTGCAAACAAAACTAGGAAAATTTTTCAAATCAAAACAAATTTAAATGATAAATGAGCAACAAGGCTTTGCGGGAACTTTTTTCTTAGCACAGAAGGTCTTTGTAGGACTACAGAGCTCCTCAGACCCAGCACCTTCATCCTGTACTTTCTTCCTTATAGTCTTACACTGTGAAGAATCGGACGAATCAGGTGGTGGATTAAACTCCTAAGCAATGAACCAAACTTCCTGTAACTCTTCGAACCGCATAAGGCCCCCCGATTCAAACACTAATCAGGCAGGACCAGGGAACGTCTGCATCAGCTAGCAATGAATGGGATCATACAGTAAACACCCAGAACCACGTGCAAGCGCCTTAAACTCTTGCCGGTCCCAGCATCAGATCCCCCAAATTTCTCCATACGCTGGCAGGACTTTGCACACCGACCGTGGTACCAAACAAGGGGGGAAAAATGCTCACTGCAGTTAGCGCTTGGCTGGAAAGTGCTGAAGGTGTGTCATACAGGTGTGTTTATAGTCCTAAAACAAGGGCGCATAACGTGAATGAGCCCCACCTTTCTGCAGAAGAGCGTAGCACTAAATACTAAATAAGAGTACAATGGATTTATCTAGCCCGCATTGACACAACGAAGCCAGCAGGGGCAGAACTGGGCCACAGCCGTATTAATTAAAATTCAAAAGTAAACATGACCCAGGAAACCTGGCACAAGAAAATACCTCCTGGTTCCCAGTTAAGTACCTCAAGTCCCACGGTAGGAAGGATGCTATTCGGCGATGAAGCTTATCTTCTAGAAAATTCAGCGAAAGTGCTGGAAATATTTTAAAACGTGAGAAAACAGAACACTGTAAATAGCTTTCAGTAATGACAAGATCTGATGGATTACGTTGATTGTTAACACCATGGCAGGAAGTAGAACATATTCATGACGAGAGTGTATGGGCATTAAAACAGAGCGAAGAACTGCAAAGGTAGAAACTACATAGCTATAAAACGTTACAAACCGTTAAAACAATCTAAATAAGAGCCCCAAGATTAGCCTTCGAGAAAAACTATTCAAAAAAGCATTTTACGGAATTTTACTAAAAATCTCTTTTAAAGAGTCAGTAAATATCTCTGAGTAAGGGAGTTAAAAGAAGGACAATATAATAAAACGTGTTTAACAATTAAAGGAGTGTTAGATGTAGGACATTCAGGAAAATCTTCATCTGCAAGATAAAACATGAGTCAGCATGTTGCGCTATACAACACCTCAAGTAGATGACCTGGCCTCAAAGATACTTACACCATCTTTTCCAAGAACTGGACTACTTTGGTAAAGTTTGTTGCTGATAGTTTTCTCCCATTCAGCATGCCATATTTTCATTGCATGAGACAAGGGTAGAGGCTTGCGATCTCAACGTGGTATGAAACACTCTTGTATATCTGAATTTGATTCAGTAATGACAAGCAACATCTACAGCTGTAAATAGCAGGCATTCATTAGCCAACCCTGTAACTGCCAGTTTCTTATTGCCGTTTTGTAACCCAACCGAACAGGACTCCCTAAACCAATTCCCTGGGTAACACGCATATTTCAGCAATATCTTTGATCAACTTCAAACCTGAATTGCGAAAATAGAATTACAGATCCAACACAGACCTCTAAGGCATGCACAGATTGGGCTACAAGGAGAACTACATACAATATAGAGAACTTCATCCAAAACAGAGACACCACATACTTCAATTACCATTTTTTTAAAAGCATAGTTCATTTACCTTTGCAAATATTAACAAGGTAAATGACTCCATCCAGGATTCTTTAATAAACAAATAAGTATTGCAACTTTGGCTTTTTATCAGTTAAACCATGAGAGACCACAACGGAGTCCTCTAAGGCCAAGTGAAATTACACTCATGCTGTAATAACTCAGAATTAGGACGACACGATCATAAACTCAAAAATGAAATTATATCCCAGCACTGCAATAAAAATTAAAAGATCCTCGTGATTTAACCCATTTCAAAAAAAGATGGACGTGTGTAAAACCAAACATAAAAGGGACAGTATGCGACTAATCCAACAGCAAAATATGAGCGGAGCCGCTAACCACTACATTTAAGTGACTGTTGTGCTTTTCCAGTGATATACATGCAAACTTCAGGCCATTTCTCTGTGATGACTCTCGCACCAGCTGCTACACAGTGGAACCCTCATCCTTTCTCAATCCTGAACCAATAGCTCTTTAAAAGATGTTTTCCTTTAAACTTCCTGCATTGAGAGACAAAAAAAAAAACAAAACATATGGGCTCATGTTTTAAAATTCAGCCTGTAAATCAAGAGCTTGTCTATAAAGAAACATTTTCTAGATGTATGAATTCATTTAACTGATGAGCATTCCCCGGGGACCTAAATCGAAAACAACTGCAACTCATAATGAACTAGTTTAAGCCATATTAAAATACTTTTGTTGAATCCTCCTCAGTTTTACCATTGTCATAACAACCATAGAGGCCTAGATTCAGCTGAAGAACATGCTAACCTGGGCAGAAGCCCGAAGCAGCCATCTCTGGAACTACATGAGAATAGATGGGTACTACACAGACAGTAACAACGCAGGCTTTCCGATGCCACAGTAAAACAGGTCCTTCAAGTCAACTTATGAACGGACGATGCTGAGGTTTCATTGCGGAGACTGACTCAAATAAGCCCCCACACATCTGTTGTATAGAAGCCAATAACATAATAACTGCCAATAACATAATATTCCCATTCTTAATGTAATAAAAGTCAATAATGCAATAACTGGCCAATAATCTAATACATTTTCTGAACCAATAATGCAATAACTTTTTTGCAGATAATGTAATTTATTACATAATTGGCCAGTTATTTTCGACTTTAATTACATTAAGAATGGAGAAATTTATTACGTTATTGGCAGTTATTACGTTATTGGGTGCTACAATGTGCCATGTTTGAAATTCACAAAGGTCTCTGTTTTAACATCTAAATCATTTAAAACATATGACCTAGGGTCTTCCCCAACAAACTAAAATTTCACAGGCTAATTGCTCAGGGACAAATGCAGCAAAGATCCTGAAGCAAACGAACCAACGGCTTTGAGCATTTTGAGTACAACTAATGTTATCAGTCAGAGAGGCAACATCTTGGTGAAGGTTAAAGAGCAGAGAAGCGCTATAATGGACATCAAGGGACCTGGCAAAACAGTCCGTTATACCCAGAGTTGCTGTTTGCCCAGAACACAACTACAGGGCACCATTTACTCATGCCACACCCCAGCAGACACACTTGTGCTATAGATTATTATACTGTACATGTAGTAATCCAACTTTACCTGACCAGATGCGTGACTATTAATAATCCCAACTACATATCTGTGCTGGATATCACTGGCACACCACGCGCCTTGTAGGCGGAGCCTGCATGTCGTTTAGGCCGAACAAAAGTACAGCTAAAAGTGGCCCTGGGAGGCAAATTGTTTGTCCTTTATAAGTGAAATTCCGTTATACACGAGTCCACTATTGCCGATGCTTTTTCTGCATGTTCTTAAAGGCGCACGGCTGTGATCCAGCGGACCTCCTCCGTTACAGAAGACATTCCATTATAAGCGAGTCCACTTTAACGGGATCTTACTGTAATGGGAATACTATTTCTCCATAAAGAAAGGAAGATTAACAACATGTGTGTAACACTGTGACATTAATGCACCTTCAGAAAAGGCCTTGACAGATGATGATAATTATTATCATCATGACTGCTTGTCCCCTCCTGGAGCCGAGACCTTATCGTGGTGGAGGGGTTTGCGTGTTCCAATGATCCCAGGAGCTACGTTGCCTG
>JAODJX010000049.1:1847762-1874128 GCA_026776945.1 Isichthys henryi | reverse complement strand
TTTTTTTGACCAGGTCTAGCCCCATCCTGGATTGTCCCCCCCCCTCCGCATCCATAGCCTCCCGTATAGGCACTGGAACCCCCCCCAAGACCCTGAATATGACAAGCGATTACAGAAAATGGATGAATGGAAGGATAGATGGATGGGTACAATGCACTGCAAATGTACTTCCACCTTTTCTACAAAAGTCCCATTTGGCAGACAAGTCTTACCATTTTACAATGTAATTCTTAGGATGAATACATACAAGAACAGCAATAAAACAGATAAGGCTAACCATGTATATCATTAACATATAAACCAGAGAGGGGAAGGAATTAAATTAGCAAAAGATGTCGGGTATAGCTTCCCACATAATAACTGATTGACTCAAACATGCTTTCATGAAGAGTAGCATGTAGGGCTGGTCATTTATATAAGTTATTTATCACTAACCTAGAATTAAGGTCTGGGTTGTGTTACTATTGAGAAGCAGCTGAGAGAGAAAAACAACGCAAAAGCTTAAAAGTCATTTTACCATCCTAATGTTAGCCTTGTGTCCAAATTAAATTATAATTCTGTGACGGACTTTTCATATGTTATTGAAGACATTTAGATGAAGACGTGTTCACGCAGGTATGCGTGTTACTTCCGGGGAGAATAGACCAGAACATACACTGTGCAGTGGCTTCCTTTTCAGAAGGTCCCCTGTTCCATTGTCAAAAACACATAGGCTGGAATTATTACTATTAACACCCCTAACTTCAAATGCCATCGTAAACTGCCAGCTCCTGTGACGAGAGACAGCAAAGCTGAGTATCTGACGAGCGAACTGCTGTAAAGGCGACTACGGCCGGCGATGAGAAAAAGAGCCAAAGCAGCTGGTAGGGTATGACCAGCACAGAAACACAGAGGCTTTTGTCCGGTGCACAGCCAGTAAAATAAAGCGACCTTCTTCAAGTAACAAAGGTCAACATCCATCTCTGCTCTGCCATGGCAGGGTCTGGCACAAGAGGGAAAAAAATCAGAAAGTGACATCTTTAAAGTTTACAAAGTAGGAGTATCTTCATTTCAAATGTAATGGATTTACCTTTTTGCTTTGTCAGGGTTTTTTCCCTCACACTTTAATCCCACCTCTTACCTGGCATGTCACTTCATCTACGGTGTCAGGGGATAAAGTGAATAATGTATTTAAAATGTGTAGAACTATATGTCGCAAAACGCCACTGCTGAGCAGTCTACTGCAATACACTGGCTAAATATGTGTCCCTGCAAAGTCCAGTCATGTGATGCTCTTTGAAAAGTGAAGCCTTTACAGAACAAGAAACTGGTCTGTATCTTAAAAGCTTTAAGGGAAAAGCTAACAAAATGACTTCAGTACATAGGTCATTACACAACAACGCAATGTTCAAAAAGCCTTCAAGCAATGTCACATGTTCTCCCTTCTCCAGCCAATCAGAGAGATTTAGGACAGTCACATGGGGGGGGGGGGACACCTGCACTTCACTGCAGGTATTCTGGCATGGTTTGCATTCAGTTTTTAAAATCATTGCCAAAATTATAAAACATATGACAGAATGCATAACACGTTACCCTTTTCTAGGCTATTCAAGGAGTCTTTGTAAAATAATGGAGGCCTAAGCTGACAATATTGTAAGAATTCTGAAGGCCAAAAGCAATACGATTCTGCTCCAGGATGTAATCTGTGAGAGTCACTCACCAAAATTAGTCAGTTACTTAGCTAAATATTAGGCAATGAGAAATATTTTGCCATCTGAGATAATGTTTATTTAACAACTAGTGAAGTAATACCCAGGTACTAGGGAAAAACGTTTTACACCTTTATGGTAGCTGAATGACATTATACATCAAAACGAAAATCACAACGTCCTGCCTAACAAAATCAAATCCCACTAGATTCACATTTAAAACTTATATTTTAAAAGGCGGCTTGAAAAACGCTCGTTTTTTGTGGGAACATGTAGGACAAAACTAGAGTATAATCCTCCAAAGGTCTCTGTAAACACTAGGAGACTAACACTGGAAGACTAATTACACAAAATAAAAAGTTATTACCTTATATACTCAGCAAAAACCATGTAATATATATTACACTCACATCCTTGCCTAGCACACAGCTAAATAGCCAGTAATGATATTATACTTGAAGCGTTAAAAACGCTATCTTAAATGCACTGGAATCCGTAAACAAACTGTTCCCTGTCTGTACACCTTTTTTTAAAAAAAAAAAATTATAAAAAAAAAACAGGACTTTAGAGAGAGATTTGCGTGAATGCGTTTTAAACCGCTATCACGTCACCTTTCCTCCTATGCAGCCCTTTCGCTAAGCATACAGTAAAACCAGGAAGAGAATCTGCCGAGCTCCCAGGCCCTCACACTCCCCACACGAAAACACGTTTAAAAAGCGATACGTGCGCGTCCACTAACAGCGAACAAGCAGCGTCCGCACTAGCACCGTTGCTCCCTCTATCCCTCCGCTTTTTAGGCGTATGTCGTCTTTACCTTGATAATTCATGCGGTCCCTCGGCTACCGCTTCGGGATTCCGCTGAATGTAAACACTCCCAAGTCAGGCGGACGTCGGGAGGAAACAGCTGATTGAACACGTGACCAGAGTGCCGAAGCCGCGCTGCGGACTCGGCGTGACCTTTGAACTCTCCGTCAGCGAGCGTGAGAGCGAGCGAATGTTGTGAGGGGACTCGGGAGCGCGCACAGAGGTCTCAGTAATGCAGAGCAATGGGGGAAAAGTCAAATATGCATACGTATTTTAGAACAGTACTTCATTTATTATTTTCATCACATGTCTTTAATCACGCTTCTTTATATACAATTATATGGAAAATACTTCATATAATAACTGGAAATACAGTAAATCATACATAGGTAAAATTCAGTCAATCTCTGCCTCTAGTGCAAAATGACACAATTTCCCTACAGCATATTTTAAATCCAGCTAATTTTATGTTTTATTATGCAACCTTGGTGTTTTCTTCTATTTTTCCAAACTCACGACTTATACTTCGGCAAAGCAATTATTAAACTCCCACACTGCGGTAGACTCGGGCAACTTGTAGGAGTAGTTATGGTTTTAATTATATTCTCAAATCTCATAAACCTTGAGATGGTGCGTTTTTCATTTAGCAATCACCAATTTGTCCCGCAGACAATGCTTATTGTGATTTAAGTGCTTTGCTGTGTTTATAAGACGACACTGGCCAGTAGTACTTGCCCCAGGGGTACTACAGGCAAGCAGGCCATCACAAAGCCATCTGGTTAGAATATCTGAAATGCCACGGCAGGCAGCTTATCTACAGTCTGTTATGCCTGTTAACCCAAACATATTTCCCTCTAATGGCTTTATCGTGGGGCACTTTCTGCTTGTACGTCATTATTCACACTTATACGGGCTGTTTTAGCTGTGATATGTTTAGAGTATGTTGGCTGCAAATACAATACTTATATACTTAGACTTATGTATGTATCACCCTTAAATATGTTTTCCAATTATTATCTCTACCCACATTTACAGAAATAAAACAAAAAGACTAACAGTGTTAAACAGTGTTTCTATAAGAACAAGTAAGGCTAAGATGAGAGCATCTGCTGTAGCATAAAATCACCATGTTCTCTGTCAGCCTGAATATTCTTTGTTTTCTCGGAAAGGTATTTAGAGTCTCACAAGGGCAACATTTCATTAGAGGCATAATATTGCAGTTGGATAAATGTCCTTTAGGAAATACTGCTGTAAATTGGCGAAATTCTGCAGCAAATTGGCTTTACCCTTTATTAAGGCAACCTCTATATTTAAACATTAAAATATGCCCACATATGCAAACAGACACATCTGTGCACTTGTTGAGCGAGATTCCAGGGTGTAGCTACCCTACATATAATCCAAATCACATTTGACAACAAACCTTTGCTGAGCGGCATTTTAAAGCGGGCAATGCACTTTGACAACGTGCACACATGTTACTGTTGATGAAAAAAACAGTTCGGCTTTTTCCCATCATATCCATGCCTCTACTGAGACCACAACCCCTCCTACTATGCATTAGCGTGTCTGGGGCTGATTTGCATTTATTCTTTATAAAATAAAAAAATACAGAGCGGGTTGAAAAAACAAAGCGCGGCCAATCAGTGCGCTACTTTCCGTAGCTACTCAGCTGCTGGATGGTGCCCCATCTCAGCCAGGTGGCCCCATCTCATGCATCACTAGACAGCGGAGGATTTGTGAGAATACCAGCCAGACACTTCCTCCACTAATGACGAGTTCAAAAATAAAACAGAAAAAAAGAGGCTGTTTAAAAACCAATGCCACTACCCAAAAGCGTGACTGGTGACTCTGCTCCAAAGCAAAGAAACTTACCCGTTTTAATTACTAATAACTCTGCAGTAGTAAGGCATTTTTATTTTTAATTAAACTTTGAGTAAATTGTGAGTGAAAAGATATTAAATAGAAACAGGGACATAGCCAGACCTTGTATAATGTGGTGGCCAGACTAGACCCAATGATTTTACTGAGGTGGCAATGAGGTAATATTTTGTTGGGGGGGGGGGAGGAATACCTTTCACCTCAGCTAATTATGTCAGTCTATATATTTACAGAAATTTTGACATTTTTCGCCAGACAATGGGGTTCCCAAACTTACCAGCTAGATTTTCCACCCTCTCAACACTGGATTTCATATGTATCAATTTATTATCACAAAGGTAGGCACAGTAAGTTTCTAAATTAATCTGCTTCATGCTTAATCAATATGTCTTGCAAAAGGCCTCTGGCTTTGAAGGCTCATTGTTAAAGCAGATCACAGGAGGGAACTACAGGCCTCATTTGTGTTTCGTATTACATCTTCCTTGGGGGCTGTGTGTAAACGTGTGGCAGCGTTCGCAAGAAGAATAAAGCAGGAAGGAGGCATTTTGAACGATGGCCCAAGAGGATACAGTAGCGGCGGCAGCCGTTAATACCTATATGTCCAAGGCAGTCAGAGAGATGACCTATCAAAGACCCCCCACATCTCAGTCTGGTAATATGAACCCAGAAGTAATCCCAGAACGAATTTGGCTGCATTTCTTCTGTTCTCAGCGCATAACATTATTGCCATGTCTGGAATATCATGTTGCTTAAAGCCTTGGGCAAACACAAGTAGACTTACAACCTATGACAGGAATTTAATTCATAAGAACCCATACGAAAGGGTAAAAAATGCTTTGGACAAGGTGAAGTGACATTATCTGTTGTTGTTTTTTTTCCTTTCTTTTCTCACGGGGAACACCTGCACTGTGGACGATAACGGGAATTACAATAAAAGGGCTATTTATGCGGACGTGGGCGGGGCGCGTTAAATTGCGCGGCTTTCTGTCCGCGCGATGGGGCTAACTGCGGGTGGTTTTATAATCCCATACCAAATGAGTCACAACGCACATCCGACGTCACGGAGCCGGTGGCTGTTCAGGCGGCGTGGTGCGGAACACAGACCCCATCTGCTGTCGCCTCTGGCCGTTCCCCCACTCCGAGAGTGGACATTCAAAGGACACGTGCACGATATCGTTTTTTTTGTGCACTGCCGCGCACGCACGTGCCGGGAGGAAGCTCGATTCAGCCGTTTATCGCGCCCCCCCGTCCACCCCCTTCACTGTGTTCCAGGGAGCCTCATTAATCACTGATTGCTGAGAAGCTGTTTGAAACTGTCAAAATGTTGACTGGATTTTACTGTGCATCTACGAAGCCTGATGTAAAGCCTTTTATACACCTTTCTCTTGCAGCGAGTAACTTTACATTACTCCCCAAATTGAATAATTTAGACAAAATCTTTATAAACACATTTTAGTGTCAAAGTTGTTTCATTTAGAGTCTAAACAAAATAGTGATTTATAAAAAATACTCATCCCATTCTTTAGTCTCAATGCCTGCAATTATTAATTATCCACTGATAATAAATTGTAGATAAAGTCTTTAATGTCTTTGCACAAGACAGACCACAAGGAACCACACAGGCAGACCACTGTCAAATGGAGGACAGGGGCATTTTCTGCTACTGGCAGCAGGCGGGTGCCCCGCAGGTGCACAGGAGGTTCGCACTGAGCAGCCAATCAGGACATGGCGCTGGCTTTCACCTCCGTTCCCTGAGTGTTCATTTTGCACGGTATATTCTGGAGTTGCAAGGCTAAAACCAACAACCTAATGTACCAGCACTGGAAAAAAAACACTTGTTGGTCCACTCAGAATCCCATTCCCTTTTACCCCCTTTCTTTTTAATAGCCTTGTCCTGATTGCTCCACGCCAGTTGCAACCGTACTTGTGTCGTTTCAATGGGGATTTAACAATGCAAATATAAATAACTTACGATCAGCCCAAAGTGGCTCCCGAAGTGGTCATTAACAACAAAATATTCTTTATCATCACACTGATTTGATGTGGCAGCCACTGCACAAACGGAAATAATTCACCTGAATCCATTTAGCATTCTGCAAGGGCAAATACTCCTTTCGGATTGTTCCTTTAATAAATATGATGTTACATAGGCCTATTAATACCTTTTATCCTCATTTGTTTACGCATAATATGTTGCTATTAACATGAATTCGCCACTTCAAAAACTTTTCAAATGTATCTGCATATTTTAGTACTTTTGTGCATGTTTTGGAAAGTGGATGGGTAGATTTTTTATGCATTTTTCTTGTAAGTTTAGTTATACCAAAGACCTTTACAACGTTGTTCGTATTATACCGAAAGAAATCATGCCTGTGAGAATCTGAATATCACCCATAATTAGAAACAGCCTGCGTTCACAAGCGTGGGGGGGGGGGTACGTTATGTGGGTGCCACGTCAATAATTGTTTTTTAATTGAAGTTGCTGCTCGCTATTAAACCTTTTCTACATACACAGTTGACAAATGAAAACATCTGAATGTGTCGGAGATGGGGCCTAAATATTTATATAATAGCAATTATTATTGCATTGACTATACAACTATATCGTCTCATTAAAAAATATTTCATTTTTTGATACATGAGGGTATGAAACCTAGAGAACTGGCCTCATCATGACAAATCAGGCAACTTAAACTCAAAAAAGCTTAAGCAAGCAGATGGTTTAGAGACCCTCGCTGAGAAGAACCCTTGATTGCCAAATGATCCCGAATGACACGAACTGGTTTCATTTCATAAAAAACATACACCATCATTATCATCTTAAAAGAGCCGCGGGGAGCCGCGGCTTCACGGAGCCGTTAAGCGCCGCGACCCCTTGCAGCTCGTGTTACGGTACCCACGCGTCCTGGAGTCCGAAGCCGCTTGATCACAGTCAAGCGCATCCCCGAGCGGCATTCGCGGTACCGTGGCCGCGCACGGAGACTGCGGCTCGTGGCGTTGTCATAATAAAAATTATATATATAAATTATATATATATAAACCGCTGATCAGCTGCAAACACGCCGAAGAAGCAAAGAGCATCAGAAAAAATGCGGCTGACTGAACTGGCTGCATAGGAAGGAAGGAAAACCTGCTCCCTCCCCCACTGAGTTTTTTTTTTTTTTTTTTTTGGACAGGACTCTCTCCCTTTGCTCAGCTCCCATGTTTGTCTCCGTCCGGTGGCTACGGTGAAAATAAAAGAGGAGAAACATCGCATCATGTTCGGCGCAGGCATTCTGCAGAGCACGAGATAAGACACGGAAAACAAGTGTTGTGAGCACTTTCAAGGAAACATCTGTCATAACAGCAGCTGACAGATCTACAAGAAGCATTATGGCTTCTGAAAACGTTCCTTGTTCATTAGCATTGAATTTTAAAAAATGAAGAAGGAAAAAAAAAAGGCAACAGATTCAGGCCTATCAGCCTTGACTTGCAGCAAAAGTCTGGCTGGGCCAGGTCGTTATCAGCTTAGCACAGAGTTGCAGCTGCTGAACAAATGGATTTGTTGATTTTTAAGGCGAGATGAGAGAGGGAAAAAGTAAAGAATGAGGAGCTCATGGTCCCCATCCCAGAAATCTACATTTTTCTAGTATGCATGTGTGTATACATGTTTTTTCACTATATACATCTTTCATTCTCCGTTTTGCATTATTTCTGTGAAAAATAAAATTAACAAAAGCACAGAAAATTCTTCTTTCTTTTTAAAAAAATCATCCTTTATTCATTCTCCAATATGCCGAAGGCCTCGCTGGTACAGGCCCAGCCGTCTCCGAGGTGGACGATCAACGAGAGAGCAGAGGACTGCGAGAACAAATGCATCGCTTTAGGTGGGATCAGATACATGTCTCTTGGCGAGCTCAGCGTCTTTGTCTAATGCAGTCCCTGCGTGGCTCCCAGCACAGCAACGTGGAGGAATGCTGTCCCCCACGCATTTTTTTTTTTTACACCCCAGCTCCCCTTCACACCAGATCCCATTCCCCGGTGTCTAATGCTGGTTCCGCGGAAGGGCGGTGGAGGAATGCAGTCTCGCGGTAGCTGCAATGCTAGGATTCACCAGCGGGGGCAGTGCCATCAAACTGCCGGAGATGTGCTGATGGGAAAACTTTAATTACAGTTTGTTAATATTTTACCTAAATTAATCTATATATCTATATATCATGACTGTTTGATGTAATCTATATACAGGATATTAACAAGTTTGTATTGGTTCACTTTAACAGCTAGCTAAATTTGGCTGTGAAATTGTTTTATAAATTAGGCCCACGTTTCATTGGAATTTATATTATTTCATACTGCTCAGATATCAATTGGCTGATCTGAACTAACATATGAGTACTGAATGCAATAAGGTGTCATGTTAGTGAACAACTTTTAACATTGGGAAGGCAAGTGAAATTAAAAAAAAAAAAAATTGAACAACGGAAAACTATAGCAAGCAAACGCAGAATCTAATATGCTATGTAAATTTCTGTTACCAATATTAAAAGCAAAACCAGTAAAGAAATAATAATATGTATACGTTCCCAACATCAGCATGAGGGCTTTTCTAACGGGAGTATTAATGTGATCATAAAGTCTTTTTTGAAAATGAAATGTTATAATTTACACGTACAAAGCAAAGAACTCGAGTGTCAAGCACGCGTTTTGTCCCAGATCCGTGATATCCCCCTTTAGCTTTTTTTCTTTAAATATAAAAAGTAGGGGAATTACCGAGGAAATGATCTGTTAAGTAAAGAAACAAGAGGGGCCCAAGGCAGAAGTGCGACATGTTGCCCGTAAATCCTGGAGAACTTTATGACATTTCGTTGTCTCTGTAAACGAAAACGGGGGTGGTGGGACATTGTTCATTTTGTTCTCATCCCGTTTTCAGGAGATGTTTCACGAAAGCTCAAGCGCTGTTAAACGGCGAAACAGATAACACCCCAACAAATAAACACTTCGCGACTCCGCCGTTAGTCTTTTGCGTGAATTATCACCATGCTCAGTGCTGTAGGGACTGGTGAGTGAGTTATGTGTAGGACAACATGCCTGCATACATAACGCAGGACAAGTGGATTAACTTCCGCAAAACACTCGCAGGATATTACAATTCCAATAGGAGGGGACAAAGCGGCATTCCCTTATACCTTTTTATACCCTGAAAATTGGCTCATTGTTCCCATTCCCCAGCTGGATTATAACTTATTTTTAAAAATGATTTTAGGCTGTTAGATAATTACGTGGAAAAGATGCTCCATTTAGCGCAAAAAAACTGAAAAATAAAGGTTTGCTGTATTTCGGCTACTAGCGAGGATTACCTGCTATTCACCCTAATCTTTGCAGCTGATCCACTGTCCTTTTCCACCTGGACTCCAGAGGAGGAGGAAACAGATTGCCAGAAAATAAAAAAAGCAGGCAAATACGAACATAAACCACCTCATAAGTAAAAAAATAAAGTAGTACTTCACAGGTGCGCTTTCCTGGTCTGCACGAACAGCACTTGCAGCGATGTGTAGGCCTGAGGTTGCGTCATAGCAACGTGGGCTCGGTACATTGCCAAATTTAAGCACGGTTCCACTTTGTGGGTTAATTTTAACATAAAATAAAACTCGACCGAATGTCTTTTCCCCTGCTTTTACACATGGTGTCTATCGTTTTCATTACGTTAAGTGAGCGCCACACAACTTTGTGAAAATGTAGTTTTTACAGGTTAAATAAATCGTTTCACATTTGTATGGAGGAAGAAACAAGACTTAATAAATAAATGAATCTTAGGCATGAATATATTTTTGGCATAAATAAACAGACATAAATAAATAAATAAATCCTTGCCCTAAATCAAGAACGCCAGTGAACACTTCTTTACACCTGGTTAAGGCCAAGGTAATGGAGCCCAGATCAGCACAGTCCACCTGACCAACAGTGGGAAAAGGTTAGGGCCGCTCCCATCATTAACGTGCAAATACACAAATACGTAAATAAATAAACCTGGAAATCAGTCAATCAATCAAGCCTTGGTATAAATAAATCTTATTTATTTATTCATTAATTCTACAGATTTGTTTATTGATCGATTGGTTTATGACAATGGATTTTTTTGTTTATTTCTACCAACAATTAATTTCTTTCGTTCATGTAGAGACGAATTTATCGGTTGATTAATTTATTTATTTTAAGTGATATTATTTTAAAATGTAAAGTTTTATGCCGCTAGGTTTGATTAATGCTAATTGCATTTCTAATTCTTGACGTATCTTTACATTTCAGATTTTTATTTAGTGCGTCTTGCTCTAAGTATAGCGATAAACTGTAAATTACGATTATTATTCCTTTTATTGACTGGATTATTTAATTTAATTTTTTGTATAATTAACCAAGTGAATGGTAAAATTATCCTAATTAAGTTGAAAGGGCAGTCTTACCATTGTTTGAACCAAATCAAGGTGACACATATGACTTCTTTTCACAGTCCATATTATACCGATAATAAGCTACTGTAATGTAAATGAGCTGTTGCTGCATTGTGTAACCAAGTCTAACATGAATTAAGAGGTCAAGCAGAAGTCAGTGGGAGTTGCAGTTACCCAGGACCGGTTGAAAAACGACTTTTCTGCAGTCAGTGAGTTCATAGGTATAGGACAGGGAGCACAGGAGTCGCCACAAAACATTTGGTCTTTAGATTCCCCATAAGCCTCATAATGCAGTTATTACTCTTTATTAGGATTTAGACAAAATAACAATATTATATCAACTATATTAAGAATAGCGTTAGTCCTTGGAAAATTGACTTGCACTGTGAGGGGTGGGATATTGGACCAAAGAACCTTCCATAGAGATTCAATGAGACTTAGATGCGGTGGTTGGGTTGGCCATGGAAGGTATTCGACATCGGCCTTGTGTTCAGGAAACTGCCTGAATTTGTTTAGCAGTGCATTTTGGGAATATTATCATGCTTGAAAATGGTATCACCACGAGAGGACAGTGTTTGCGCCATGGGGTGCACCTGGCCCTCGAAAATGGCTGCATGTTCCTTGGCTATTGTATAACCATGCAGAGCAATCGTTGGACCTATTAACTCCTATGAGATGACTGTCCATACCATAAGAGGTCCCTGGCCATGTTTAGCAGCTTGTTTTCTCTAAATATAAACTCATCCAGATGTAGGGGGAAGGTGAGAGATGACTCATCGGACCACATTACTTTCTCCATCGATCAGGGCTTTAGGTTTTGTGCTTCTCATGCCAGCTTGCGCATCTTCGAACATTGACCTTGGATACGACTGGCTCCTGCATGGCAGCCCTGTAAAGCTCACCAAGCCCAGTTTTTGTCGGCCTCTTTGATACTGTACTTTGAAAACTCACGTATCAAAGTGTTGATTGTCGGAACTCTTTCACAGCTAATACAGACTGATGACTTGCATTCAGTCTAATAAGACTCACCGCTGTATTTATGTTTGTAGACGTGTTTTGGTTTTTCAAATGGTGTTTGTTCACCTCACTGTAAATATAGATATTTCACTGTATTCCTGTGTTTTTACTGATCCATTGCCCAAAAATAAATCAAGTTAGTGTTGCGGGGAGCCGGAAGCCAGCTTCAGAAAGCATAGGCAATGGAGGGGGGCACCCTGGACAGGATGCTGGTCCATTGCAGGGCACACACCTAACCGCACGTCTTTGGACTGTGGAACGAAAGAGCCTTGAGGCAGTGTTTTCTGACAATTTAGTGGGATTGTTTATTTTGAAATTCAGTATGTGTATCTGCAAAGAGGGAATATCATCCTCAACACTGCTGGGCAGAGAGAGAGAGAGAGAGAGAGAACAAGGGGGCAAACGGCGATGGTCAAGCCGCGGGCCCAATGTCCTTCAGTGACACCAATCCGGAGCTTTTCCCACCCGCATCCTTACCACAGAAACTTCTCTTATTCTTGGACTGGCACCAGAATTCCCAGCTCTTTCCCTGAATCCGCAGGGGAGACTGCTGACACACACTAAACAACAACATTCAGGATTACTCTTCCTCCAAACAGGATGTAACAACCGCTGCCCACGTAATGAATTCTGGATAAGAAACAACGGCATTGGCAATCGTTCCACTGGCATTGTCTTTTTACTTTTTATCCTGCGGGGGGGGGAGGTTTGGATGGAGGGTGTGAGTACAGCTACTGTGTAATGGTGTTTTCATCTACCAGTGTAAGCAAAATAAACATATCCATTATTAAAATGCCTGTAAAATTTAAACAACTGTAACTAATATGAGGGATTATTAGGCAGGATGTATTAGGGCACAGTAGGAAGAGCACAAAATTCAGTCAGATAAGATTAATAAATACCAGGTTCTTTTTTTTTTAGTTCAACATGATGCTACATGTAGCGAAAACATGCGCTATTCCCCAGAGGTTTAGTCATGACAGTTTACTTAAGAAAACATATATTAAAAAAACAGCAAAATTATAATCATTACATCTCAACGAAAAAATCCAATCAATCTATGTTCATAAGTGAACTCTTTGGGTCCTGGGGGTCTCCAGGGATATTAGAGTTGCATAGGAGAGACTTCCTAAATGAAAGAAGTTTCCAGAATTTTTCATGGACTATTTTTCAAGGTAGGTGCCCTGTGGGACACCCAGTTCGCCAGACCATACAGGAAGTGTCACAGGAAGGTGGGAAGCCTTCCTACTGTTCCTTGGGAATGCTGCAGTTGGGTCAGGCTCTGCTGGCGCTTCCTCGTGGGAATGCCAAGGTCACGATAACTTTTCCACGCGCAAAACTGAAGCAAATTAATGGATACGAGGGCAGCGTAGCAAAACTGAGGTATGAATTCAGCTTGGTGGGGAATAACCAATAGCTACAATATGCAGTCAAGTGCTACCACACACACACGCTCCAACTCACACAAACATGCACATCAACCCCTTTATACAGTCTTATTTTTTCTTTTTTGAGGGTAATAACAGACTACTTTTGTCGAAGAACCCGGTATGAAAGAAACATCAGACACGCGTTGGCCTCGATTAAAAAGATTCAATTTAAATAACTTAAATAAATGAGAGCAGGAGATGCTCCCTCAAAACGTTACCTCGTGGTAACACTGTGACGATTTTGAAAAGGCACGCAAAAGTAAATCTAATGGAAAATCAATAGCGGATGCTTTGATTCGCCTCTCCTTTTGTGAGAGGTTCTTATCTGCTCTCCTGCATTGAATAGGCAGCACAGTTCCTCTGTTCCTTCATGTTACACAACGACTGCCAAAGACTAACATTAGCGTCTTCACCAAAACAGCTACCATTCTTCCCCCCTTTTCCCCCGTGAGAGTTTTATTTTTATTTTTTTTCCCCTCCCCCCTCTCGTCTCTGTGGGATGCTCAGGCCCCTCAGTGCGCTCATCAGTGGGCTGAGATGAATGGGTGAAATTGCACTGAAGCAGAATCCCCCCCCCCCCCACCACCCCCACCCGGGGGGGGGGCCTCTTCATCGCTCGCTTTCTCCCCCATGGGACAGAGCGGGAATAAGAGGAGGACGACGACGAATGAATCTCACCCCGCTGGGAGAACATGCACGCAAGCCCTCAGAAGTGGTAGGGGGGCCGTGGATGGTTGTGGGGGGGGGGCTACTTTCATGTCCCGCGCTCGGATTGGTGGAGAAAGGGAGCGGTATGACCGGCGTGTGTGCGTGCACATGTAGTACAGAAAGAGAGGGAATGAAATAAAGAGAAAAGAGGAGTGTGCTATCACTTAGAGAAAACGAGGCATTAGGAGAGGGCCGTCTCCCGCTGAGTTTGGTCAATGGGTGTGGGACTCGCTCCGGGAAGCGCTCCGTGACGGGACGGGATAATGAGACAGCCTCCCGTGGCTGCCGAGCGCCCGGCGTTTAGCAGACACCGAGTCAGGAATCCCCCAGACCATCCAGCGGGGGAAAAAGGAGGCCTGCTTCTCACAGAGGGGGCACAAATGAAAGGCTCTGGGTGGGTAACACTTTCTGAAGCCATTGATTGAGTTACCATTCATTGGTAGCACTCATCCAGTACGAGGCGGCAGTGAGCTTACCTCAGGAAATGAAATCTGAAATTTTGTCATTCACATATACCTCATATGCTCTCCTTTGAGACATACTCACACATAGACTCGTAGAAAAATATTGGGGGGGGGGGGGTTAAGGACCTTGCACAAAGGTCCAACAGAAATATGCCTACACGCAGGATTTTAACCAGCAACCTTATGATCACAGGCACCAAAGCCTACCGAACCCCACCCCTACACAGCATCCTCGGCCATTGCGGGACAAATGTACTCATACCCTCACACTATAGACAATTTAACAACAGCTGGACAACCTGCAGGGTTTGAGAAGAAACTGGAAGGGGATTTGAATCCCCAGCTCTATAAGTAGGCAGCTGTAGGAACCACTGAACCACCATATCGATCAAGTGTTCAAAACAAAAAATGTGAGTTTCTTGAAAGCTATAAAAATCACTCATGTTAAGATGCATTGACCACCCGAGGCTGGCTGTCATGATATATTGTTATTTATGGCAAGGTTTTAGCGTTAGAGTTTTGGAGAAAGGATTAGGTAGGAAAAGAGAATTCGATTAGTCACGCAAGCCTGAGAAGCAGGTCTGTCGGCACCTGTAACTTATGAACGGCGCTAATTAATGGCGCTCATCTGGTTCTGATCTACGAGGAGGATGGGGAATTGTTAAACAGGGACCTGATGAACTGAAAGGGAGAAGGACTGACAGGCAGGCGTGAGAGGCACTGATACTGTAAATAATTCAGCTGTGCACAGCAGTCGGTCAGCTGTCAGAAGGCATTGCTTTAGTTCCTGGCCATTGTAACGTCGAAGATGTAGCCTCTTCATAAAGGAGCTTTTCTCTATGTTCATTTTGCAAGGGAAGATCCCTTCAGTTCTGCAGCTCCTTTGTTCTGTGACACTTTGGACTCCCGCTCCTGTGGCAGTGCTCACTTTGCAAGGTTGGGCCAACTCTCCCCAGGGGGGGGGGGTCTACACCCAACTTCCTGCTAACACCTGAGACCCAACAGGAGAAGCCATGCTGGCGTCAGGTCCTTGCTTATGACCCTGGTTTGCCCTCTTCACTGGAAGGTAGAGATAATATAGTGAGACAAGTAACCATCTTTGGCTGACATTGCAGTCCCTTTTAATCTACCTGCCTTACTTGCTGTGAAGGGCTTCCATGTGGAGCAAAACTATGAAGGTGCCCATCATCAACACACCCCGATTGCATGCAACATCCATGGAGCACATTCTACGTAATGACCAAGAAGAGCTCTCACCTAACATCAAAAGAAATATCACAACTCCAAACCTTCTCTGATTTCATAAAATGCTACGTTCGTAACTTCCTCGGTCAAGGAAATCGCTCAAAAAATCCTGTTTTCCTTTATTTTACTCAACCGATTCTATTGTGACCAAGCAACAATGAAAGCTTGGGAAAATGAGGATATCTTTGTAATTTGACCATAAACGGCAGTAATTAAAAAACATGTAATGACAGACAATTACAGATTTTCAATTGAAGTTAATGTAAATTGTACAGATATAAACAGGAAATAAGAAATATGAAATACAAAGCTTTACTCTTTGAAAATAAAAATGATCTAAGCCTATTAAAAAGCAATTAAATTAAACAAAATTAAAAACTAAAAAAATTAAGTATAAGCTTATTTTTCTTCTGTAGAGAGAAAACGATTAGCTATTCATCATTATTCGAAAAATAATTGAGGTCTGGAAAATGAGTCATTTTTTACTTTATACAATGCCTTGAAAAAAAAAACCCTCCCAACTGTGATTAAATGATAATTTCCCTAGTTGCCAATTAGGAATCAAAAACAAATATTACCATGAGAAACAGCAGCTAGCAAAGTCTTACTTTCCACTCCTCACGGTAAAATGTCTCAAGCTTCGTGACTTATACTTCGACAATGGGCAGCAATGTGTGTGTGGAGAGGGGGGAGGCGTTGTCAGTGTGTGGGAATTTAAAATGGGAAAATTAAAACTCCCCCCCACAGCTAGGGGGCGCTATCTTCAGGTCATTATAATTCCCAGAGACTTCCATGCTTGTACAGTAAGCGATTTTCTTTGTGGGTGGAGTCAACATGAGGGGCACTGTGTGTGGTGTCCATGGTAACGTTCACTTTACTGCTGTCTGTCTGTCCATCTGTTGTGAATTTAGCCTAAGAAGCCCCTTAAAAATAACTAAAATGAGCCTCCATTTCCCCCGATACCATATGGCTCCCACTAAGGAGCACTGATGGAGTCAGGAGTTGCTAAAGCCATCAAGCTCATCTCTAGCCAGCAGTGCATGATGCATCCCCTCCAGAGGGCACCTTCGCAATCATGCTCTCTTCCCACGCCTGGTTCTGAATCGCGATGCTGTGTCAGTGGTCACCTCGTGGTCTGCTGCAATTTCATCATCGCTGCTGACTGTCTAGGCGATTTGTTTTTGTTGGTAAGTCTTCATCAGGTTCACCTTGGTGTCATGACCCACTTAGTTCCTGTTTCATTTCCCAGTATCTGGTGCTCTTGATGTAGTGCCTTACCCTTTGCATGCTGTCTGTGTCAATCCATGTCTGTTGTTTGCATTGATGTTGAGCAGTGGGATGAATTAAAACATTTAACGTGCGGTCCTTACATGTGGGTGTCCCCACCCTCAAATGTGTGTGAACAGAATAAAAAACGCCACGAGATGTCGGAAGATGGTTGACCCTGTGCTTGGACCCCAAACTTCACACGTTCTCACCTGTGCACGTGTTTATGTCTCAAAGGAGAACAATACTGGATATATAGGGTAAAAAAATCATCAGCATAATTTCATCGTTTCATCATTTCACATGTGCTGCTAACGTTTCCCAGCACAAGTCTGGCTCCAGGTGAGAAGAGGGGCAGAACGTGTGGGTGAGCAAAGCCATGTTTTCCGGGTGGATTGATGAAGTCCAATCCCACACACACACACGTACATTTGGGTGTGTGTGTTTTTTAAACGGAAGCCAACTGGAAGCCGTATCTGGGAGTGCGGGCCGAAGGCTTGGGGAAAGGCAGTGGCACAGCCAAAACGCCGCGTGTGAAATGAGCACGCTTCAGCTCCAATGAGCTTTCCGTTTATCAGGCAGACGCACTCTCTGAGAGGGCTTGGCAGCACCGGGCCCGGACTGCGTAAGGCGGCGAGAACTGGCTCGGGCCGGGGCTGCGAAGGGTCCTGGTTGGACACCGCAGGCAGCAGCGGCCTGCGATACGGACTTGTCGCTCCCTCCACCTCGTAATCTGCATGACGGGCTTCGTACGGCATATGAGATGAAGAAGGGAGGGTCAATCCGAAGCAGAAAGAATAAAGATCGCGCCGCCGTGAGCTGAAATGGAAATGTGAAGATCTGGCTTGGGGTGGGGGGGTTGAACTCCGCCTCAGGATACAGGGGCCAAGTAAAGCTTTGGGAATTTGGGATGCAGATCTCCGGGCAAGTGGCGGGCACCAGGTTGCCAAGGAACTGTGCAAAGCCCAGCAATGGAGGGTGGGGGGTGGGAGGCACAGATTCTGCCAAGAGATCGATGTCGCTGCATATCCCTGAAAAGAGGGCCGATGTCAGAGGAAAGGCAGGGAGATGCTTCTCTGGTGAGGCAGGATGGGCCAGAGCCCTCAGATGGCCACTATCTGAATTTAACTGCCCTGCTATTACCTGACTGGGTCATCTAGGTATAGCGACTCCAAACCCTGTGCTATGCGTGGACCGGCTCATGTCACTGAAATGGTCGGGGGGGGGATTTGGGATGCCGGCACATAGTTTTGCCGATTTCAAAACTTTAACTGCTTGTATTTTTGCCATATGCAATCAGAATGCATAAACAGGAATCGTTAAGAAAATTAAAATATATATATCATATAGAATAATTTTTGGAGACTGACCAACCCTTCTGCGAAATGCTGAACATCCCACAGCCCCCTGAAATACTGGTTGGAACCTCCTAGTGTACAGCATCCATCAAAAAGCCCCAAAAACCCTGAAGAGAGAGGCTTATGCACCATGCTGAGGACCCAATTGTCAGGCTTAGAACTGTAAGTCAAAAGTGACAGCATTGAAAAACACCCCCCCCCCCACATTCCAAACCTGGGGGATGATGTCACAAAAAAGAATGGCACTTTCGTGAATCATAAGATCTGTTTAATAGTTGTTCTGCTTATGTGCCTTGACAAGTCAGACGTGTTTTTATGAATGGGGTAAAATATCAGACCCGACTGAGATTTCCTTTTTGGGAGGGTGGGGGCAACTGGTCACTACAGTAATGATGTGGTTAGGGTAAAATCACATCTGTTGGCCCTTTGATTCCTTATAAATAATGTTTGGTTGTTTCACCGGAGGAACAATAGTTTGCTTGCACTGAACGGAACCAAGCGAAACTGTGTAACTCTAGGGGGTTGATTGCGGAGACAAAATGCCCTAATTTTTTCTTGTGTTATTCCTAAAAAAAAATGTGGTTTGTTGGGGGGTGATTTTTATTCAAATAAATGCTGCTATTCCTCTAATATAGGTATCTTCACTATTCATAAACAGAGCTGAAAATATATGGGTGGTGTATATATTTATTTAAAGCACCCAGAGAAGAATCCTAGATCATTGGACACATCTGTAAAGCAGAAGATTGCTGTACATAATTAGGTTCCCTTTGGGAAAACCGGCAAGTGTGGAAAAAAAAATTAAACAAGATATGGCAATCTGTCTGAAGAAAAGGGAATATTACAATCAAAGGAGATAAAATACAGTTTATCTTAATTCAGTTACAAGCAACAAGCCATTCCCCAATAGTAGTGTGTGTCATTATTTTAATATATCTCTAATTATAATTAAGGTTAATTAAGTTTCATATGGAGTCCTGTTTGCAGAGCCACACTATGTGCGCGGCAGTTTTTCGCTAAGGTCTTGGATGCATATTCTAGTCTTGGCGTAATGCATAACTTATCTGCGCTGCTCTTTGGTCACACGAAACTTCGAGGCAATGTTTTAAAAATGAAGGTCATGTTTGCGTTGCCGCACACTCGTGCAAAGGCCAGCGGTGTTTCGAGTACCATTCTCATAAATAGGGGTGTAATATATTACGTGCTTTGAGTCACACAGTTCCTTATGTCCTCGTGCGTTTTGGTGCATTATATTTGTTACCCCGGTTGCTTCCTCGCGCATTGTCTTAACAAGCTCTTGCAGAATTATCCTTATGTTCATAAAGAAACGCGCAGCTCCACCTTCGGAAACGGCTGCTCTCAGCTACCTTCTGGAGGCGGTGGCTTTATTCCGGCCCGAGTATCTCCAAAGGATTAAGTCGGCGCTTCCGAAGACGGCAATGTGCCGTGAGGCGTCCTTCAGGGTGGGAATGCTGACGGATGGGCGGCTCGCCTGTGTAATTACCCGCTAAAACGGTGACAAAGACTGCAGTGTTGTGCTAAAAAGAATCTTTCCTCTTTATTATTATGGGCGTATTAAAAAAAATTAAATAAAACAAAAAGGCACCAAATGGAATATCGCTCATAAAAGGATAATTTGAGGATTAAACGACGTTGTCTACAGCCTGATAACGGTGTATCGCAAGAGATCCATTGCCTAAGTAACTTTACTTGCTCCTCCAGGATGCAGATTAAGGTATTCACTTTATAATTGCAATTGCACAAAAGCTGTCTCCTTGATACAAAAACGCAGGCAACAAAGGACCAAATAAATTTTAAATCAGCTTTAATCTAGAAGTTTAGTTGCAGCAGATGCTAACTTGCTAAGTGTGTGAGCGAATTAGACGCATGCTAATTATTTTATGTTTATTTATTTAAAGGACGCTTTTATCCGAAGCGACGTAACAATTTGGAAAGCAGAGTCATTCAGTTCCTGGAGTAATTGGGAGTAATAACGGCTTTGCTCAAAGGCGAAATCACTCTGCTGATCCTGGGATTTGAACCAGCAACCTTCTCATTATGGGCACATATCCAAACACTGCTCCGCAATATATAAAAAATAGGTAGACAACACTGAGGTCTCTGATAACTATATGGTTCTTAGTGGAGTTTGCATTTTCTCTCCATGTTCATGTTGGTTTCTTCTGGTTCCTCTGGTTTCCACCAGGCAGCCTGAGGTTTAGCTGAACTGGTGTCTGAGTTGCCCTTGTACTTTATTTTGTCCTGCGTTTTAGCCTCTACTCCCTGAGATGGTGAGCCAGTCACGGATAAGCGGTTATGGGAGATAGATGGAAGGTTAATATTGCCTGAAAATGAAGAATTAGTGGCAGAATCCTCTCTAATCTGTGGATGCGGACTTGAATGTCACCTTCTTGTTCAAACCAACAAAGCATAAGTGATTGAGGAATTCTACTTGCCTATAACAGGGGCCAGGAGATTAATCAAGCCTCTCAGCAGGTGGACGGCAGGTTCTCTTCCATGACTACTGATTGGAAAGGAACCCTGAGACTGGAAAAGGAAACAGCCAAGGGCATGGAACCTGGGAACGACCTTCTTTCGTCCCCTTTAGCAAGGCATTTGATTGAAAGAACACAAGAACTATTAAGAACACATAGGTCAATAACATTGTCAGTTATTTTTAATACAAGAGTCTGCTAAACAACTGAAAGCGTGAACTCAGAAGTTGTTCTAACTTATGTTGTGATGAATTTCATGGACTCAATATTTCTTCCTGTTGTCCCTTCGTATTCCTGAGATGCTACTACATTATATCCTTCCAGTTATCCTTACCACACAAAATGCATTAAATATAATGGCCATCGCATATGTTTCTGGTTTTGACCCTATCAGTGTCACCCACCTTGCCCAAGCAGGTTGAAGGCCATGTCTGTCTAAATTAACATGACCAACCAATCAACTAACCAAGCATTGTCTGATAGAACGGAGAGAGCTGTTGTTAACAGGCTGTTAATTTTCCCTTCATGTCTCTGCTTGACGACAGAAAGCTGTGCGATGTAGGAAAGTGCATCGCGTTTGGTAACGTACCAACGCATATCAACCAGCACCTAACAGGATGGGTGAAAACGGGAGGTCCTTGTACTCTGCTGAGTAGCTCGCCATAGGGGGTCTTCTTGTCCGTCCTTAAACCCCAGATACATACATTTATTTAGGGGACTCTCATCAAAGGCAAGGTATGATTGAGAAAACAATTCATGTTAAAGTTCTGGCTCAAGGGCCCGGTGGTGAAGTAACTCTTCTGACCCTAGGAGTTGAGCCAGCAACCTTCTGATCACTAGCACAGCATCCTAATCATGTGATCCTCATACCACCCCTCCCACATGCAGCCATTTCATTTGCGCTGCTGCGGAGCATGTAGGACAACATCAGTGTAGATGTCCCTGCTCTCCACCAGCCTTCAGAGAGCCCTGCTCGGTGGGGGGGCTAATTCTCAGGCATGACGACGGGGTGCTTTATTAGGCCCCCGGGGTCAAGTCACAGCAGATGGTGGGGGAACTGCAGTGCAGGGTGCTTTGAGTCTGGGTGGTGCTTGGCAGGAGATGATGTATTCATCATGGGAGAGACGTTCATCTGACACGGACGCTGTCAGCCAGAAAGGATGGGCTGGAGGAAGGAATCGCTTGCAACGTGGTCAAAGCTCGGTAGTAAATAGCCAGATTTTCTGGATGCATAAATATACGCCACCTCCTGACAGATTGCCATGAATTTTTGATTTAACACATGTTCTCGAGTGAAGGGCACATATAAAGAGGCTCGCGCCCATATTGTCCTTTATTGAACGAATAAAGGTGAGCGCGATGGAGATCCGTATCCATGACGATAGTCACCATAAGAGCTTCACATGACACGCACACCAACTTTCCCAGCCTGTAGATATATAAATCCTTTATGTGTGATGCGGGCATGTGTAGGCGTGCATGCATGTGCATGCATGCATATATACCACAAGAACGGGGAGAGGTGCGAACTTGCAGCTACGAGCAACAAAAATGTCATCGTAAAAGTACGGGGTCTGCATTGACTTAGAGTAAAAAGTCTAATAAATGGGAGAAAGCCTTAATTGGGCATCATAAAGAGATACCCAGTGAAACAATATCTGATGATGGTAAAAGGTAATGAGAGGAGTGTGGAGACAGAAGACGGCGAGCAATGAAGGACTCTACCAGCCCAGATGTTAGCAGCCATGACTGGAGGAAAGTTTGCACAGTCCATGTCACTGTTTCTGCGGTGGCTAATTAATACCGATCCTGTTGAAATACACCAAATGTTTATTCACCTCATATAAATATTTACCACTGGAAAAATATCTCGTAATTTTCAAATGGATCATACTCTTTGTTCGTTCTGTTATATTTATTTAAATTTAGTTCAGTATATTTGCCTAAAGAAATGTATATATATATATATTTGCTAGAGGGTTAAGACTTGAATGTTTTAAATATCTGCACATTGCATTAACAGGTAGCAAACTTTATCTTGGTTACAATTTCAGATGTAAAATATATATATATATACACACACACACAAAAGAGAATGCAAAAGCAATTTTGTAATATTTTCTTATTTGGTCGATTTTTATGCTTTTCACAAACAAGAGTTCTGCTTGAATTGGTCTGTTATAAGAACCAAAAAATTCCCCTTTTGTGTGTAATTGTGCATGTGAGTGTGTGTCCTGTAATGAACCGGCTTTCCTGGGATTGACTCCACCCTCACCGCGACCCCAAACTGGAAAAGAAATCCCAGGAAAACAAATGAAGAATAAGGAGTTTAAAATACTTCTTCAAATTTTAATGAAGTAATATATCACAGAATATATAGGTCGGCGTGGGGACTCGTGGGTAACGCTGTTGCCTCACATATCCGGGGTTGGGGATGCAAATCCTGCCCTGCTCTGTGTGTGGGGGGGGGGGCTTGCATGATCTCTCCAAGTCACATGGGTTTCCTCCCTGTATTCCAGTTCCCCTCCACAGCCGAAAAACATGCAGGTGGCGTCTCTAAATTGCCCAGGGCATGTGACTGTGTGTACGTGCCATGTGATGGACTGGCTTCCCATCCAGGCTGTATTCCAGCCTTGTGCTCTCTGCTGCTGATAATAGAGCTCAGGCCCCCTGTAACCCTGTCTAAGTCAGAAAATGAACAGATCACAAAATATCTTAAAACATTTATCGCTAGAATGTTGAAAATATAACCGATTACTCTGTGAATTAACAGTTCAGCCGTCATGCCTGTCATCTCAGCCAGTGGGCCTGCAGTGGAGAGGCTTTCTGCCCAGGGGGCGTACTTGTGCCTCATGGCGCTGCTGAATCCGCAAACTCGCGCTCTCTCACAGCTGCACACATCTTGCCCATTAGATCCTCATAGTTGCGATGGATTCCTGTGAGTTTCCCCCCCATCTGATTAAGGGAGGCTCCAGCCCGGACACACCTCCGTTCTGAGCTGTCTAACCGGCGGCTTTATGCGGTGATGCGTATTTCCGAGCGGACTTGTGGAAACCTGGCTCACGGCATCTGGAGGAAAGGGGGAGGGAAGGCTGAGCAGTCTCAGGCATGCTGTCTACCTATTACAGAACCTAGCAATTAGACCATCTCATAAATAGCACTGCTGAGTTATCAAACAGGAATGACGTGGGGGGGTGGGGTGGGGTGTTTTTTTTCCCACAGTCTTAAATATACCCTGAATCCAGACTATTCACTTTAAATAGTTGTACTTAAAAGTTGCTGCAGAAATGGCTGCATTAATCGCCATAGCTGCATTTTGTGCAGTGGGCTTAATACACATCTTGAACGAGAGTGACATGCACATCCGTCAGATGCCTGGACAGCAAGAAAAAGCAGCCATGAAAATTAAACCTGTCTTGATTACATGTCGTAAAAAAATAAAAACATGAGATGAAGAGGCTGAAATACTAGCTTGTTCGGCTCAAGGGTGCTGTATGCAGTTTTGTGAATTGAAACAATGCTTGAGTGTCACATGAGAGAGGGGGTGTGATGTCATTTACGCGTGCCGTCGCTGTCAGAGGCACATGGCAGGAATCAGCTGTCAGTGAATTTAGGGCCTCATACACATGTCACATCCTGGAAATAAGTTTGAGTTTGTCCCCTTTACATCACAAAAAGGCAGCAAGGAATCCAACACTTTAAAAATCACTTGAATGAGTCAACAAAACAACCCATGTGAGACTACAGTCATGCGTGACTGTGTACGATACGAGCTGTAGTGCAGGAAGGGCATCGACAGGTTAATGCCTGCTGCCTCCTAGGTGGGTAACTGTCCCATATCCCATATGGTGTCCATAGCCGCTTGACATTAAAGAATCACAGTAACTTATGTCATACATTGCAAATCACATTACAGAGCATGACTGCTGTTGCTTTTAATAAGTGGAGCTATTCTAGCCATTCTATTTCTATGCCAATACCCTTGGATACTGTGGGGCTACAATGCATGCACTATTCAGTATATAAATACATTAACTGGGGCCTTGTGGTCATTTATTCATTTGCAAAAATACATCTACCAGAGGAGATGAATCACTGATGCTTTAAAAAGTTCAGTAATGTCTCCTTGCTGGTCGAGACGTGGGGTGGGTTCATTAACCTGTGTAAATCACTAATGCGAAGCAGTGTGTCTATGGTACGGGGGGGTTTAACATAATAACGACGGCAATAATAATAATCATCATCATCCCCCATCATTGCATTTCACAAATACTATTATCGTTATTATTGTTATTATTACTGATGATGATGCCAATGCCAGGCTGATTGTCCCCAGCAGAAATTTCACCATGGAAATAAATGAAAATTTGAAACTTTATCAAATTACACTAAAAGCAATTCCGAACAAATGGTGCTTGAATGCGTCCCCATCTGATGAAGATCACAAACGCGTAATTTCATTGCGCTGGGAGGGGGCGGGGTGGGGGTGGGTGGTGCTGTGTGTGGGTTTTGTTGGGAAGGGATTGGTCAGGGGTCGTGGAGATGACAGCCTGCCAAGGACTGAGGCGACCATTAGTGTCAGAGGGTGCGGCGAGGCCGGTGCGGGTACGCAGTCAGGGGTGCCCCTACCCCTCTCTGCTGGCCAAGCGGGCCCAGCTCCTAACTTCGAGATCACCCGCCCCCCCCCCCCCCAGTGCGCGCAAAGGAGCTACAGGTATAAAGCTTCTTCAGTAGCCATCTAAGCGCTTCGTGTCTCAGATGCTCGGCCGATACAGCAGCAGAGCTCTGGCTGGTTGCCTGTAGTGGCTGGCTAGTCTGACTCCTGCCTGAACAAACATTATTAGAGGCGGACAAACCCCCTCTCGCTGGCGCTAATTAAAGGGCTCGCGGGGTAGTTTCCTACGAGTGTACGCGAGATGAAGCGGCTTAGGAGCCTGTTTAGTAATTGTGGCGGGGCTACCTACGTCAGCGCGCTTAGCATAATTAGGTAATTATGCGGCTGCGTGTGCGAGTGTTGGCGGAGAGAGTTAACGGAGCTAATGAAGTGACCACACATAATCAGCCTCTATTTGCCCCCCTTTTTTATTATTCAATTTCGACCGTTGTTATTGTTTGGAAGTGTACGCGGCGACGCTTATTCGGGACATTGTTTGTGCGAGAAATAGTGCTACAGATGGTGGGCTTTAATTCCTCGTGACGCACGCACGCGCGAGCCCGTGCGACTGGAGTGAAGAGGTAAGCGGGTTACTTACAGTACTTCAGCAGAAGTTATTTTTACAGAAATTACCCAACATTTCCCCCTCTTCTTCAGTACTTCGTTTCTCTTACTGATTTTTTTTTTTACACGGTTATAAACTGTTTACACGATACGGTAGAAAAAGCCGTGTGTCATTCGCGTTTACAGAAAAAAACGAGCGCGCAATATATGGACGTGAGTTTTTTATAGCTTAAAACTGCGGGGGAGTGTAACAGCAGAAGGGATGAAAACTTAGAAGCAGGTCTCTGATTATCCATCCATCCATTTTCCAAACCGCTTATCCTACTGGGTCGCGGGGGGTCCGGAGCCTATCCCGGAAGCAATG